>PVLD010003121.1:0-149090 GCA_004027595.1 Dinomys branickii
TCTTCCTCTTCCTCTGCTTCTTCTTCTTCTTCTTCTTCTTCCTCTTCCTCTTCCTCTTCTTCTTCTTCTTCTTCCTCTTCCTCTTCCTCCTCCTCCTCCTCTTCTTCCTCTTCCTCTTCCTCTTCCTCTTCCTTTTCCTCTTCCTCTTCTCCCTCTCCCTCTCCCTCTCCCTCTCCTTCTCCTCATTCTCCTCCTCCTCCTCCTCCTTCTTCTTCATTATTATTATTATTATTATTATTATTACTATTATTGTTATTTGAGACAAGGTCTTGTTAAGCTGCCAAGACCAGACTCAAACTGGTGATCCTCCTGCCTCAGCTTCCCAGGTAGCTAGGTGTTATGGTTTATACTTTATGTCAACTTGGAGAGTCTAGAGGTTTGGCTGAGTGACTCAGCAGGAAGCCTGGGTGCTTACTTTGTATATATCCTGAGCCTGTGGAAGAGGAGGGCGTGGAGATTCTGTGAGTGCTACATGCCCCCTGGGTGGGGGTAGGCTGTTAACAATGTAAGGGAAGGAAAGAGGCTGCTTTGCCACCATTCCTCCCTTTTGCTCTTGTGGTTTATGCTGTGCTCTGCTGCCATGAACGTTTGCCCTCTGCCACGTGCCACTCTGCCTCTGAGCCAGCCAAGCATGGACTAAAACCTCCACAAACTGTAAGCTAAATAAACCTTTCCTTCCTCAACTTTGGGCATTGGATATTTTGTCTCAGCAATGAAAGAAAAGTAAACAAGACACTAGGATTACAAAATGTGTTGCCACACACCCCCCAACTGAATTTCTGGCCAAACTGCAATAGCAATTCAATGGAGGAATAGGCTTTTTACCAAATTGTACTAGAGTGTAGGGATTGGCTGAAGCTGGAAATACTTTGTGCTGAGTAAAACATCTTACCTGAGACAATTCCACTCATTAGTCACTAGGCAACCCTGTGTTTCATGATACTAACTGCAAAAGTTTAAATAAACACCCCTAGGGTGATTGTGCAGTCCTCTGTATCCATCTGGAAAAGAGGCCACTTCACCTGACCTCAGCTTTTGTCTTCTCTATATTTTCTAAATGCCCTTGCAGTTTTTCCTGGGACCACTGAGAGCTGTGCTGGTTCACAGCACTAGGGCAAGTAAACATTTATAGAAAAAAGAAAAACCTGGATCTAGTTTCATACCTTATATACACAGCATTTCAAAATCAGTTATAAACTTAAATATGCAATGTAAAAGTATAAATCTTGAAAAGAGAAATATGTAAGAAAATATTCTGGCTCTAGGGCTAAGCAAAGTTCATAGAATTAGTAGCAAAATTATGATTCAGACAGAAAGTTGATAACTTGAGGATCCTCAAAATTTAAACCTTTTGCTCTATTTAAGAACTTGATAAAAAAATAAGAGCTATAGGGCAGAAAAAATAGTTTAAACCATATATGCAACAAAGGACTAGAAAATAGAATATGTAAAAAATTCTAAATTCAAAGAAAAAGCAAAACAATCCAGTTAGAAAATGGGCAAAAGAATGAACGGATACTTTACTGAAGAGGCTATAAAGATGAGAGACTCCTGGGCCATTTGAGGTTATTAGTCAACATGGAAATGCACATTAAAACCACAATGTGCCGCTACCAATAACCTCTAACTATGTCCAAAATCTAAAGCAGATAGTGACAAACACTGGTGGAGACGGGGAGAAAGTGGATCACAAACACTTTCTGATGGGAATGCAGATGTCATGACCACTTGGGAAAACCATGGACATTTCTTTCATGCCTAAATATACAACCACCATGTGAGTCAGAAACTGCACTCCGGGGCACTTGGCCCAATAAAGAAAACTCAGGCTCCTATAAAGACTGTACACAGATGTTTATGGCAGTCTTATTAAATAATAGACCGGAAACGAAAAATGATTCAAATGTCCTTCAGTAAGGGAATGTTTTCAAAGCTGTGACATCTCCCTGTCTAAGATTACTACTCAACCATAAAAAGGAATGTAGTGTTGATTTAGACAACAACCCACTATATCCTGAGTGGAAAAAAAAGTCATTCTCCAAGGTCACACATTGCATGATTCCATTTGCATTACATTCTGTCACCCAAGCAGGCGCTTGCGAAGCTGAGCTATATCCCCAGCCCCAGGTGTATTACATTCGGAAAGTGGCAGCTATAGAAATAGAGGGGAGTGGGTATGACTGTCAGCCTGACAGTAGGGATCTTTGCAGTGATGGAAATGGTGTGTTTGATCGTGCCAGTGCATGATCCTGCTTGTGACATTGTAATGTAGTTTTGTAACATTACTACCCAGGGAACCTAGTGCTGCATACACCTGCAGGTTACATACAGGTTACACTGATCAAGGTTTCCTCAGGCTTTCAGCATTCTTACATTTTCTTTGAGAAAACAACCTCACCCTCCCTCCTGCCCCCTCCCACCTTCTTTCCTCCCTCCCTCCTTCTCTTCTTCCCTCTTCCGTGCTTAAATTGGAGTAAGTCACTGTTCTGAGAATATTTTATTATTCTTATGCCATTCTTTTGAGCTAACTGGAAAAATCCCCATGCTGCAACAAATCCCGCTGGGGCCATGTCTCCGTTCCATGTACACCCTTCTTGTATAATGCAGCTCTGCACATGCTTACTTCCTCTCTGTGTCTGTGAAGCCCACGAAGACAGCTGGACCTGCTAGCTGATGGGCGGCACTCCTCTGGCAAAATAAGTATCCTCTGACAGAATAAATGACAGCTCCTGGTGCGGCTCTGGCAACAGATATTTTGGCAACAGTGTTTTCAGGAAATGCTAAGAAACTGCCTCCTACATTAAGTTACTGGCATAAAGAAAATCAAATGAAGGGTTTTATATGTCAGAACAGTGGTCATGGTAATATTCAGATGACTAATTAGATTTTGAAATTTAAAGAAAAATAATCACTTTTGTCTGTGCCTTTCGCCTACATGTTTAAAACAATTTCAGAAACTCTACTAGGAAAGAGCCTCACTCTGGTTTTGGATTATTAGCCGTAGAGAACTTCCCAACTCTTATTCTTTTATCCAAGTCATTGGTCTGAGTCCAGGTACTTGAATAGGATAGAAAATTGATGGAAGCTTGGAAAATCTTTTTGTCCTAAGGAAGTAAGAAACAGGAAGGAGCAGGAAATGCTCTGACAATGCGAATAGCCTAGAAACCTGCGAAGGAAGACTGAGCCCACGCTGCGTGTTGGCAGCCGGTCCGGTCTCCTTCCTTCTCGGTCCCCTCTCCATCCTTGGGCGTGTGGCTGGGAACTGGTAGCCTGGTTTTGAATATGGTTTTGGCAGTGAGATGGTTTCACACAAGATTTAAGAATCAGCAGTGAGGTAGAAGCGGTGATGACAAACGGTTAAGACTCTCAGCATCTCTCAAATGACCAACGATGTGAATGTTTTCTTCATGTATGTATTTGCCATTTATATTTCTTTATCTGAGAGGTGCGTATGCATTTCAGATTCCCATTTTTGGCTGGGTCTTTGAATTTGAGGGGTCTGATTTTTTTCAGTTCTTTACATGTTCTAGATATAAAGTGCAACCACTGTGGAATTCAGTGTGGAGTTTCCTCAAAAAACTAGGATTAGAGGTCCCATTGAACCCAGTTGGGTAGCTTCCTTCTGGGTATCTTCCCAGAAGAATTAAAAACATCATACCACAGCAATATACGTGCACCCATGTTTATAGCAGCACAATTTGTAACAGCTAAATCTTGGAAACATCCCAACTGCTCATCGACCGAGGAGTAAAAAAAGAGGTTGTCTTTTCATACAATGGAGTGCTATGCAGCCATAAAGGATAAATTTGAGACTTCTATAGGTAAGTGGATGCAACTTGAGACCACACTCATAAGTGAAATAAATCTGACTCACATGTGTAAACATTGTATTGTCTCCCTGATGTGAGATACTGAAAGAGTAAATAAGGTCCAAAATGCACAACAAATATTGTGAAATGGGAAAAAATTGTTCAGAAGGAAAGAGGAACTAGGTAGGGAAAACGGTAAGGAAGGGAGGAAAAACAAGATAGTTATACAACTAGTTTCTCTTAGTTCATTGAATTGGTCTTTTTGTTTGTTCTTTTTTTGAGACAGGGTCTCGCTATGCAGTTTAGACTGGCCTTGAGCTCACTTTGTAGCCCAAGCTGGTCTCGAATTCACAACGATCCTCCTGCCTCAGCCTCCTGAGTGCTGGGATTACAAGCGTGCGCCACCACGCCCAGACCTCTCTTAGTTCATTGAAAAGAAAGATTTATGCTAATAGGGTTTGGAGAATTTTTTTTTGTTACACTCATGTCATACTCTGGGTAACTGCTTTGATGATAACAATATGCAATGTATTCACTATTGTTATTCTCCTATTTTGTTTTGAAATTTTGGGAGTGTTTTTCCATTAAAAAAACTCTCAGCACCCAAATTTCTCTGCTGACACAGTCCTGCTCAGCACATACTGGGCATTCATGAGGCACAGGATAAAAATAAATATAAAACCTAGTCATTCCTCCTAATGAGCCCTGACCCATCCTGTCTTGCAGCCAAAGTATACAGATACCCTTATCTGAAACTAAAGGGGTTCCTGTGAAACCAAAGAAAATGGCCCAATGAGTCTGCAACTCCAGTGTAGAGCTTTAGGCACAGTACAGGTGTTCCTAAAAGATCAGCAGGAACCAGGCATCCCAGAAAAGGTATTCCTAACATATCCACACTTTTCTCATGTCCTTAAACCCTTCTAAAAAGCCCCGCCTCTCATCCTGATGGCGAGAGTCCTCGCTTGGAAACCTGTCCTGTCCCTTCTTAACACCATACTCTGATCTGAATAAACTCATGTCTCTCATTCTGATCTTGGTTTGTTTTTTTTTTTTTTTTTTTTTTTTTACCATTTGTATCACTGGCCCACCATATGCTATCTTACATGGCAGAATTTACCCCACTTTGACCCTCTGAGGCTGGGCTGGGCACGTGCTGGCACAGTTGAGTCTGTATCAGCCAGTGGCCAGCTTAGCACCCTGCCAGTGGCAGGTTCAGCTCTGGCAGGGACTTTTTGCAGGTTTCTGAGTGGCAAAGCAATGTGCTAATGGTGACACAGACTGCAGCCGTGGACCTGAGAGATGGCCGCAGCTCCCCATCTTGCACCTACTTGACAGTTGTGTAAACACCTAATTCCCTTGTTGAATTTTTTTCTATTTGAAACACCTAGATGATTTTTATGTTCCTTTCTTAATCTGCCACAGAGAGACCTTACTTAAATGACTTTTAAAAAATCATACATTAAGATCTCTTGTCAGAAAGTCTAAACTTGCTAGAATGAACTCAATGCATTTGCTTTTGCAAAAGTAACCATTGTCTTAAAAAGAAACTAAACTTTAAAAAAAATTTACTTTAACTTGGTTTGTCATGAAATTCAGTTCTCTGAGAATCTTCCCTTGCTGGCTGGATCTGTTTGTAAGGTATGTCAGGTGTGACTCAGTGGTACTTGGACAAAGATACCTGAAGTATGTGGTGGTCACTCTGGGAGGCCACTGCTGGCACATGCAGGTGGAGGCCAAGGATGCCACAAGCATCCTGCAGGGCACAGTACTACAGCAAAGAATGACCGGGCCCTGAATGTACACAGTGCCATGGGGGAAAACCCTGGTCTACAGAAAGGAAACCTGGCAAGTACAGAGTGTGACTGAAAAATATGATGAAGGTTTACATTTTGAACAAATTCTGACAGTAATACATATTGCCATGTATCCTCTCAAAATAGGTCTGCTAACTTCGAACACACCTGTGCCACTGTCCTTGCCACTTTCTGAAACCGGTCTAGAAGTCTTTTTTAGTGAGTGTCCTTAGCTGTGCTGTCATGGATGCCCTGATGTCCTGAACTGATTCAAAACATTACTTTTCATGGTCATTTTGACTTTGGGAAAGATTGGATACTTGCACAGTGCCAGACTAGAAATAAGGAGGTCGAGGATGCATTGTAATGGTTTTTTACAAGCTTCGCTGTCCACTGGACTGCACATAGTAGGAGCCTATTTATGATCACACCTCGTAAAGTTAACTTCTTGCCTCCAAAAAGGATGACAGGGAGTTCACCAGTTTCTCAGATTTCAAAGCTCCAGTTAAACCCTTGGCTGGCTTTTCCTCCATCAGATTCTGTAAGAACCCATTGTTGGACTTTACTCCTGCGACAGTTTCAGCCATGTTGACGATCATTGTTTTGTCATCAACCTAAACAATTAACAATGGGAAAGGTTTAAGTAAAAATAGATTTTGATGTATCAAGATGATGCATCAGATTTGCTGGCATGGAAACCTTTGGTGCAGGAGAGCCATGGAAATTAGCTATATTAACCATCTAAAAAAGCAGATGATCAAACCATGTGGTATGCTCTCAGTTTTGATTTGAGAAAATCTTTATACTATGGTCAAAGACATCGCAAAAATATAGGCCAAAAGGCAAACAGTGCAGACCTCCAAGGACCTACTGCAGCTGCTGGCAAGGTTTTCCTTTTCTGCACTTTCCTGAACTCTACTTTCCTAAAACAAAACTTTTGTCATTTTAAAGGAGCATTTTATTAACAGAGTCAGCACAAGAGGTCAAAATAACACGGACTGAAAAGGAAACCTTTGCTATCAAGGGGTCACTGACTCTCACTGAGGTCAGAGTTACTGAGAAGTGCAGGAAGCTGATTTTGTCGAGAGTCCAAACTCAGAAATTAAAGAGTGGCCTGGGAGGTGGGAGTGACTGGTGCCTATAAGAGAGGAAGAATGGAAAAAGCAAGCTGACCCCCAGAGGGGTGACAAGGTCCAATAAAATGATACATTTGTTTCTCTTTGTTTAGTTTTACTAAGTAGTAGCAAGACTGAAACATTTTTTTCTTTTTTCTTTCTTTCATTATTGGGCATTGAACCTAGGTCCTTTGCACTGAGCTACATCTCCAGTCTTTAAAAAAAAAAAAAAAAAAAATATATATATATATATATATATATTTTTTTTTTTTTTTAATTGTGACACAGTGTCTTGCTAAATTGCCCAGGTTGGGTTTGAACTTGAAATCCTCCTGCCTCTCCTTCTCAGAGTGGTGGGATTGCAGGTGTGGACCACCACACCTGGCTCCCTTATACTTTTACAGACAGAAAAACCCCGAGTCAGTCGGGGTTCTTCACAAAAGCAGACTCAGTGGGTATCTATCTGTCTTGGTCACTTTCTCATCAATGGGACAAACACCTGTCACCCACCATTTAAAGGAGGAGAGGGTTATTTGGGCTCACGGGTTCAGTCCAGGGTCTGCTGGCTCCAAGGCAGAAACAGTGTGTTGGGAGGGTCTGGCTGGGGAAAACTGCTCACTTCTTGTTGGCTGGAAAGCAGAGAGTGAAGGGAGGAGCTAAGGAGAAGGATGCACCTTTCCAGGTCAGGCTCCACCTCTTCTGACTAGGCCCCACCTCCCAACACCATATTCAATTACGGATTCACCAGTGGATTAGTACATGTGTCTCTGTATGGTGATCTGTGACCTGTGGTTTTTGATGTTATCATTGTCATTGTTTGGGGGTTCCACGGACTATGCCCAAAGACGATAGGAAACTGAATGGATAAATGTGGCATGTCTTCTGGCAGCTCCTGACTGGCAATTTCCCCACCTGTCCTCCTCCTTGGCCTCTCTGTTCCCTGAGACCCACCAATCCCAAGCATTTAAGTGAAAGGCAATCTCGGGTTTCTCACTTTAAACCAACGGCTGGAGGTGATTGGTTAATGAGGACCGCATATCACAGGCTGAGAGAAGTGAAAGTCTCTGGGACCAAGCGGTTGGCTAACCTGTGTACACACAGGAAGAGTTCTTCAAGAGGTCTCTCCAGTGAGCACAGCAGTGGTAAGAACAGAGCTATTGCTGATGTGAAAAAGGTCTTTTGTGGACAAGCTACTGACCCAGAAGCTAGCCTCATCCGGAAATGCCCTGAACACATTCAGAACATTGCTCAGCACAGCTCTGGACACACCCTGGTCCAGTCAAGTAGACCCGCAGAATTAACCACCACAGTCTCTGTGGATAGGATAGCACTGGATATGGAAAGAAAGACGTGTCTGAAGGCACAAAGTCCCGGAGAAAAGGGAACCACAGGAGGGAGAGTCAAGCCGGAGGGCATCGGGACAGCAAAGAGGACGCAGAGGTATTGAGCAGGAGGTGGGAAGCTATAGCACCCTTCACGAGAATAAAGATCTTTCATACTTCAATATTTAAAAGTGTTAGTATTCCTAGGGGTATAAACTCACCAAATTCAATTCTTTTACGTGACAAAGAAATACATTTTTACTATTCACTGACAAATAGCTATTAAAATCATAAATTAACTATTGTATTTCTTACCGTTTATCCAATGTTTGAAAATCCTAAGGAAGGGTGAACAAATTCCCAGTCTCCTTGAGCCTTCTATTGTGTTGTCATTTTAACTTTATTTAACCAAATTAAATGTACTTATTTAATTTGATTTATTTTAACAATACATTTAAAACTAAAATCTGAAGAGTCCATTGACATTCACCCTGATTGCAGACCTAGAATTCACAGACCACAATTCCAGTGCCCAACTGTTGTTACCATAGAGAAAGTTTAACAGAAATTGCAAACATCTGAAGGTGTGTTATTTTTGTAGAGGGGCCCGGAAGCATTCTTACACGAGAGAGAAAGTTTATAACCAATACTACTTTACTGAAGCCTGTCAAAATATCTGCACTGAATACAGTGGAGTGCTTCATTCCAGAGTGGAAGTCAGTTTCCTCTACCCCTCGCAGTACTGGGGATTGAACCAAGGATATTGTTGATGCTAGGCAAGTGCTCTACCATGGAAATATATCCTCATAACGTTTTATTTTATTTGGTGACAGAATCTCATTAAACTGTGCAGGCCAGCCTCAAGTTTGTGATTCTCCTGCCTCAGCTTCCCATGTGTTTGAGATTACCAGCATGTGCCACTGTGCCCAACTTCTGCACAGTCTCTTCAGCAGTAATTCTTGCTACAAACTATTCTTCAAATCACTAAACTCACTTTTAAATTCCTGCTGCAGCCAACATGATGGATATATTGAGCATATTTATGAGTGATGAGAATAATTTTAAGTTCCTCACCACTGAACGCTTGATCTAATTCAGTGTTTGATAACTGATTGGACATGCAAATGACATAATTGCACATTCCCTAGTGTGTAGAATTGCTTCATTTTCAGGCAGGAGGCTCCTGCCCAGTCTGTTCTCATGTTTTCTTCATCACTGCTGGATGTGCCCACAGTCTGTTCACACTGTGCACAGTGCTGACCTGGGTCCAGGAGACAGTAAAGGAAGAGAAGTGTGAGATGGCCAAATGACACACTATAACTGCTGCAAAATCATAAAGTCTGCATGGGATCCCACTGAAGAGCAGGAAAGACGCATTGATGGAGGAAGCATAAGTGGTAAGCTGCAAGAATGAATGAGTTTGCTTTCTGTTTGCACTCCAGTGAGTCCAGGATTGCCAGTGAACTGATTACTAATAAACAAGTACCTATCTGTATTTCTAGTGGCACACTTGCTAGGAAGAAAGACACACAATAAAAGTTCCAGAAATCGTCTAAAAGTGCTAGATATATCCAAAATAACTCACACACACACAGCTATATTTCCACTACATTGTGTACAATTAAATTCTGGCCCCTCCAAAGAAATTTATCTTTTGCATCCAAACAATTAAACAAAAATTTTTTGAAACTAAAGTTTATGGCTTATTCACAAAATATTCTGAACTTACAGATTAGGTATCCTAATTTTTTATGTATCTATCAGCTTTAAAATATGAGTTGATATAAATGATTCAACTTTTTTGAGCAGAAGGAAATTTCTGAATCATATTTTCAAATAGCCAAGTGAACAAAATGCTCAAGATCCCAATTTTCTCATCAAGAAAATGTGAGAGGAACTCTATCTCATGAATAAAACAGGTATAATTTAAATACATAAAGAATGAGAACTCTTGCAATCAACCAAAATAAAAGCAGTCAGAACATAGTATCATGAAATTTCAAAAGAAAAACACTTCAGATATTTGCAGTCTTTTGTGTAAGTATTTAGTTATTCAACAGGAAATTTACTGGCTACATTAATTATCAGAGTCCTGTAATGGGAATATAAATTGCGTATCAGGAAACAATATTTCCTCTCAAGGGGCTGAAGAACTAAATTAAATATATTTTGGTCTTCTACAGCCACCAAGGGACATGACATAAAGCTAAATAAAAGGATTAATTTTCCACAACGTGTAACTTGCAAAGAAAAATATTCCTCATGACAAGGCAGTAGAAGGTAAATTGCAACAGGGATTTAGAATCTTTAGAAGCATCAACATGTTTGTTAACCTGTACTCACAGGTTAAACACGATTCAAACATCAGACAAGAACACTGTGACCACAACGGATCAGGGTGTAGACAACACCGTGCCACCATCACAGCTGAACACAAAACGTGCACATTCCTCAAGCCACAACAGCACTATCTGCCCGGCAGCTCCCGCTCCAGAGCTCAGCCTTGTTTTCTTAGTCTTTCCTAAATCATCGGATCCTGGGTGCTGCACCCTTTCTAGCACCTTTTTACAGATCCCTTGCAGTCCCACCATGTGGGGTTTCCTTCCCTGCAAAGCATAATAAACCAGCCTGCCCAGCTACAGTTGTGTGCATTCCTTGCTGCAGGGCATTGACAAAGGTGTATGTGACATTCAATAAAATGTCTCCCTTTAAATGTGAAGCCCAATGAATTGGGGGAAATGTTCGTGTCTGAAAGAGCACTAAGATGCAGATATAGAGCATTCCTGCCCCTTTGTGCCGCTTCCAAGTTGAACCCCCAGACTTCCCCAGACACAGGCAACTCAAGACTACAGTGTGTGCTTTTATCTTCTTGGCTTGTTCCTCACAGTTTGTTAGTACTAGTGAAACCATTGTTTTGTTTGGTTGGCACTGATGAGCCAACCCAGGTCCTGGAGCATGCTAAACACATGCTCTACCCTTGAGTACAACTTCTAGTCCCCAAGACAGTGTTTCCTTTGGTCCCAATAGGTATGACTTTGATGTCTTGTCTTTTTTGTATTACACTGGTGGGCACGCCTCACAGTGGTGAGTGGAGAGGTGAGCGTGCACATCCTTGCTCGCTGGCTCTCTCTCACTGTGCACAGAGGCCAGCTGTATGTGTGTTTTAAATAATTTGCATAACAGTGATAGTATTTATTCTTTATATGTTTGATAAAACTCACCAGTAAAGTCCTGTGGATGTGGAGGTTATCTCTGGGAAGTTTTTAACTGTGAATTTGATTTATCTCATTGCCACAGGGCAGGTTTTCTGTTTCTTCGTGAGTCACTATTTCTAGTGGTGACTTGACTTTTCCTTTCATTTAGCCTGCCAAATTTATTTGCTTCAGTTGTCCCTGATGGCTTTTAATTATTTTTTAGATCTTTCAGCCCTACAATAATGTCCTATAGTTGGTTTATGAGATGGGTAATTATATTCTCTCATTCTTAAAGAGGTTCATCAATGTTATTTTTGCCCCAAAACTGCTTTTGGTTTCTCCAATTTCCCTATTCTGTCCTTTCCCATATCTTGGATTTCCACTCATCTTGCTCTATTTAGCCTCCTGTGTAGAAGGTGAAGTCACTAACTTTGAGTTTTCTTATTTTTTAATGTAAGCATTTGTCCCTCTGCAGATGTAGAAGTACCAAACTGGAGCTTTGGAACCCAGGGCCTTCGCACTGAGCTACAATCTCAACCTTTTAAAAATTTTTTTGCTAAGTCACTAAATTATCCAGGCTGGGCTTGAACTTATGGTCCTCCTGCCGCAGCTTCCCAGCATGTTGGGATCACAGGGATTTACCACTACGCTTGGCTTCTACATTTAATCTTTTGAGTAACTGCCATTCTGTTTTCCATAGGGATCATACTATTTTAAATTCCTAACATCAGCATACAAAGTTTCTTATCTCTCTACATCCTTGCCAACAATTGTTATTTTGTTTTTTATTAGAGTCACCCTAATAGGAATAAAGTGATACATTATGGTTTTGATTTATTTTCCCTACTGATTAATGGTGCAGAGCATCTTTTGACCATTTGTATATCTCATCTGAAAAAAATATTTTTTTCCTTTTGCCTATTTTGAAAAATTATTTTGTGTTGTTAAGTTGAAGTTCTTTATAAATCCTGGATATTTGCCCCTTATCAGGTACACGATCTGCAGATACTTTCTCCTAGCCCATGGGTCACTTTTATACTGATAGTACCAGTTTCACACTTTTTTTGTATCTTCCATTACCGTTCTCATAATGTTTATGTTTTCCTTTAAGTAACAAGCATATTAAGCTTGGTAGTCTCCCTGGCAAATTCTATCACCTCTTTCACTTATAAATCTCTTTCTGTCGATTGTTTCCTCTTGGTGATGGTTTTTTTCTTGTTTCTTAACACATCAATTAATTCCTATTATTGATGATGGACATTGTGAATTTTGCATTGCTGGATGCTGAATTTTGTATCTTTATGTACCCTTAAATGGTACTGGGCTTTATCCTAATAGGCATTACATTATTCACAGGTCAATTTGGTACTTCAGAAACTTTTCTTTCACATTTTGGGGTAAAATATGAAAACCAGTCTTGTCTTAAGGGGTGCCCTGAGGGCTGTCAGGTGATGTCTCCCATTTCAGTGAGGTCCCTCCACTCCAGCCACGGAAGCACAAGCAACACCGGGCCCTGTGTGTGCTCACAGCTCCCCAGCAATTGCTGTCTCTTTGCAAGTTATTTCTCATCTGCCCTTTAATACCCCTATGCCTGTAACTTCCTGTCTATCACAGGGAAGCAAGAACCCTGAGTATAATTAACGTGTGTAAATCCAATACCTATTGAGAAGAAGAAATGTACTGCTTTGTTTTTGTGAAATTTTGCACCACACAGAATGGAATCAGAAGAGCTGAGACACTGTTGGAGTCACATCAATGACGGGGGCACCTGGATACAAGTGATGCCACCAACCAAAGCACCCTCAAGCCCTATGTTTAGTAGGCCTTGTGATAACATTGGACACACACTGAAAAGGAACTGTACCCACCCAGGCCATTTCAGGATAACTCATCATAATTAAATGCACCAAAGAGAATGCAGACACAGGGATGTGACAAAAGCAAATTGAGCGATTTCTACTCTTATCTCATGTATGTTTATGATGGAAGAGAGACTGAAGTATTTAAGGTGTGTAAATCATTAGTAATCCTTTAATTTTATTGCTCTTCAGTTAATAGGGAAAATCCCTTAGAAGTTTTTAAAATTGCTGTTGCTGAATCCTTCAAGTATAAGAGGTCTGAGCAGGTCATTGGTGGGGAATGCCCCATCTACATCCTGCCTTTCCAGGTGAATCTTGTTTTCTTTGTACCAAGAATGGAACTCAGGACCTTGCATTTACCAGGCAGGCGCTTGTGCTGCTGAGCTATATCCCTGTCCCACAGGTGAATCATTTTTGTAACTTACACAGTATTGGTCTTGGAACATGTGTGTATGTGTTGTATGTATTGTATCAGTGTGTTATAAATATGCATGCGCTGTTTAAGTGTGTATCATGTGTTTATGTATTACGTATGAGTGTATGGATTGTGTATTTAAGTACATTGTGAGTGTGCATTGTATGTGACATATGTAAGTATGCATTGTGACTGCGTTCCATGTTTGTGTGGCATGTGTGCATATGTGTGTTGTGTGCTATGTTGTCAGTGCACAGAGAAGACTACAGTGTGGTCAGTTTAGAGTGAGTGGCCCTGCAGAAACACTTTCCTGGGTTTTTTTCTTTTTTTGGGTACTGAGAATCGAACTCAGGACCTAGCGCTTGCCCGACAGGCACTGTGCTGCTGAGCTACATCGCCGGCCAGGAACACTTTCTATGCAGATATTTTTGAGAGTTGTTGAGGGCAGCAGGGCAGACTGAGGACAACACGATGGTCCTGCTTAGGATATTTGGGCTTCCTCCTACCTCGGCGGGGCAGTTGGAGAAGTGGCCTTTTTTGCAGCTGTTGAAGATCCTCCCTATCTCCCTATTTGGAACAGATGATTATATAAAAGTTTCCTTGTTCCTGTATGAACACTGCTGGAAAATCATTTCCTCTGCCTCGCCCCTTTCCAGCACCTTCCCAAATCACACACATTGTTCTGCTTTTTTTCTAACACTGCAACTCTGGCAAATTCACACAGGCTGAGCCGCTCTCCCTGGTCCATGAAATTGTGTGTGTACAGCGCCACCTCATGCACAAAAGGCAGAAGGCCCAGTGCAGAGCTCAAGCTTTTCAAGCAGGTCCCGTATGTGATGTTTGGGTCACAAGGTAACGGAAGGAAAAATCATTACCGAATTCATGGGCTTTACTCATGTCTGCACCTCTACAACCACGAGTTTCAAAAAGATGTGGCTCATTGACAGCTCAGTGCCTATTAAGCAAGGGGACAAAAATATCCTTCAATTAGTGCTCAGGTAAGCTATGGGTCTTTGGAGCTCACATGTGATCAAACCTAAGTAAAATGCTTTTTGGTTTTTTAATATTTTCCTACAGACTTATGCAGTAGAATTTGATTTATATTTCTTGTGGAAAAAATTCCTTAATGTACAAAGTTAAAACATTTAGAGAGGATATTAATGAGAATGCTCAGGATCTGGGTATCCAGAGTAGTGAAACTGTGCGTCCAGAGCCTGTGTCATTAGTCTGACTTCTCACACCTCATTGGATGGATCTGAGGGATATCCTCTGGTACTAGGCAAATAGTGCAGCCTGGACCAACACCAGGATACACAAGGCTGTTGACAGTGGCTCTACAGCCATATGTAGGAGCAGGAAAGAGGCCATATGCCACTGGGACCTAGCAATTTTATCTGCATGTGTGAGGTCAAATGGTGGACAGATTCAGCATTGACTTCTACACTTTAGCTATGGGCAGACCGACTTCTAAATAAGGTGTGCACAACTGCGCTGTCTCCTTACACTTTAGGAGAGAATGCAAGACGCCAGGCAACAAGAGCTGGGCCATGGTTCTGCATTCTTCGGTTGACACTCCTGGCTTGGAATTTTATGGTCAGTTAGCTCTCAACAGGGTTACACTTAATAAAATAATGAGCTTCCAGATTCTTTTCCTTACTTCCAGCAGGAGGGATTTAAGTGCCAAGGGCTCCAGGAATTGGTCTAATTCTCAGGATTAGCTCACCAAGTTGTCACGGAAGCAGGAAGTGTCTGAGGAGTTCTAACGGGATAGTCCCCGCCTTCCGTTCTCTGGGTCTTTTTCATTCTTCCTCTTTGTGTCACACTCTAGCTATTCTTTTTCCCAGAGAGCTTTCCTGTGTTTCCATTCCTTCTCTGAGCTGCTTAGCAACGATCACCAAAATTTAGAAGACTCAACTCTCCTACTCGGACCTGTCTCGAACAGCTGCACTGGCAGGTGGATAAAGCCAGTTTGCATCACGCAGAACTGCAAACAGCCATGTGGAGCCAAAACCTCACACTACTGAAGCACCATCCTGTTTCTTTTCCTGCTGTGGCTCACAGTCTCCTAGGGGGCCCGGTGTTCTGGCCCTTCTCTCCTGTAGCCACATGCTCAATTTGGGGGCTATAAGCTCTTTTCATTGACTCTGTAAGAGCTGGCGAAATCTCTTATAGGGACTTAAATTCTTCCTGGTTGACCTGTATATATCACTGTAACAATGAACATGTGACACTCCAGTGTGACACTCCAGTGGAAGCCCCCACCCCAGCACCTCAGAATGTGACTGTAACATGAGATGGATCTTTGAGGTAACCAAGTTCATGAGAGGTCACTAGGTCATCAGGGTGGGCTCTGATTTGGTAGGACTGGGCTCCCCTTTTTATGGCACCGGCAATTGAACTCAGGCACTGTACTGCTGTATCCCTGGCCCCTGGGGTTGTCCTATGCCTCTGTCCTAATTACCTGGGCTCCCTTTAAGGTGAGGAAATTAGAACATAGGCATAGGACAACCACGCAGCACATGGGGAGGTGATGGCCATCTACAAACCAAGGAGCGAGACCTCAGAATCCACCCCTGCTGACAATTTGAGCACGGAATTGCAGCCTCCTGTCCACCTTTGTACACAAACCGCAACATCAACCCTGCCAAAATTTGCACTTGGCAGCTTCCACAATTATGTGAGCCAATTTCTTAGAAATCTCCCTATAGAGATATATCTTCTTAATTCAGTTTTCCTGGAAAATCCCAATACATACTCCAAATTATAATCTGCAATTGCTTGTTTTAAATGCCAAATACAGTGCCAGAGCATCAGGGCAGCACTCGAAGTCCTCCACCATTCAAATGTAGCTTATACCACACTTTCCACCACCTCACGTGAGCATGTTATCATTTTTATTGGACTTATTAGAAAACAAGTAATAGTTCACTTTTTTTTTTCCTGTGTTTTAAAGCATGGACTTATTTTAGTACCATTTCATTTAACACTTAGGGAATTTAACTCTAGGGTATCAACCACTGCTAGTTAACACAACTGTGTTATTTTAAATAAGCATACACTTATTTCTAGATCTTTTAACTTTTTTCTGAGTGAGAAACTCCCTTAACTTTAGATACCATTTGCAAAGTGCACATGTAACCTGACTGATCCCTATATGCTTAGTCACAACAGGTGTGACACAACATATGCTGGGTCTTGAGAAATTTACCAAACTTCTGTGTTGCGTACCTAATGAACCAGGTCCACTATTGTGCAGCTGACAAGTTTTATTACAGAGAATTTCAGGAGGTGTCTCAGACACATCTAAGGTCACTAAGACTTGGCAGATGTACCATAGATGTTAAATTTCATTTCCACTTATACAGCAGGGTGATGCTGTAGGCTTTCATGCAGTCCTACTATCTGCATCCCAGCTCATCAATTTTGCAAGAATTACCACAGTTTGGGTGGTGTTTGAAATTCTTCCAGTTTTTTTCTTCCAATTTTAATAGGTTAACAATTAAAATATTTCATTACTCACATTCCTATAGCATCAGCAGAGATTTAGTTCTTACACTAATTCCATTCTACAGAAATAAAAGACCCAGTGGCCAAATTCTTACCACAAAACACAGCTTCTCAGTGAACATGTAAACCAAACAACATTTTGAATAAGATTCTTCCTTATAATTGTTATTGCAGTATTTAATTCCTGTGACTCGGTGTCTTCCAATTTAATGAATTTAGCAGGGTAATTACCTGGCTTATTAAGTAATAATCATCTTTATTAACACATTTTTCTTTATGGTATATAAAATAATCATTAAAAATTAGTGTCACAATCACCAGGAGTAGATCAAAGCCATGGAACAAACAGACAAGCTATAAAAAATTTATTAAAAAATAGACAATGTATGTAAACATCTTTCTCACAGACTTCATAATACAGCATATCAGGCCCATACCTCCAGATTCTGCAGGGGAGCACCTTAATTGTTCAAGAAGAGCAATCAGCCTCATTGATCTTTTGGTGATATATTAAGTCTATATGAAAACAAACAGATTCTAGTAAGTGGGCCAACACACATAAAAAATCGCGAGTGTCCAAATATCACAGGAATAAATGACTATCAGCAAGACCATGTGAGAGTGAGTCTTCATATTGCAATTATCTGAGTAACAAAGCTTCATTTCTAACCTCATCATTATATATGAGCTGACCCAGAGGTGGGACAGAGTGGAGATGGACAGGATAGGTGGGATAGCATGTCCAATTATATCCAAGTGTCGCACACATCCAAACTTCACATGCACACCTATCACACCCATCATACACACATATGCAACCTGACATTAGCCACACGAACACACACACACACACACACACACACACACACACACACACACACACACAGGATGCCCTGGCAGGAGCAGAACTAAGCACAGATTCCACAACTTTTCTCTTATACATGATTATTTGAGACATGAATCCACTTTATTTTTAGCTAGAAGCTACACCCACCAAATGGCTTTGTATAAAGCAACCAACCAGATGTCAAATATGAGAAAGTTTTGAGGAAACAAAATCCTTATTATATAATTTAATAACAACTCAAAAGTAAAGCCAAGTTATACCTTAAATAAGAATATCACAAAACATGATAAGTACTCAAGTTTTTGCTGCAAGAATCTGAAATGCAGGGTTGTTTCCTTATGGCTACTGTGCTATATGAGTGCTGTCCCTACAGGCCCAAGGACACTTCTATGTGGTGACTAAAATACCTTGGCACCTGATTTAATTTACCTTAAATTTCTGCAACTGCAACTGAGTAAACCTTAACCAAGTTATAATTTTAAATGAATAGCAAGAACTATAATTTAGCTCTTCATGGCATGGAACATTTAAGTGTTTGTTGTCTGCATTTGGAATAACCATAACCTAGTGACAGAAGGCAAATGCATCCAATAAGAAACCCAGGCAAAATTCCCAAGCTCTTGCAGAACATTTCCTGCCCCAATAATACCGCAGTCTATTTGTATGATTATAAAAGTGACTCATAAATACCTTTAACTCATTTAAAATCCTCATCTGATATTCCAAGACACGTTTTACAAACTCGATTCTGGAAATAATTTGTAATATGGATTATTTCCACCATAACTGCTTATTGCAATAGATGTCTAATATCCACAATTAAGTGAAATGTAAAGTAATGGCAAAAAGAATTTAAATTCTAACAATTGTAATTCCTTGATTTGGCAGTGTTAGTCTTGGTATTAGAACAATTGTGTACACAAATAGAAGAAAGTAAAATTACATGACACGAATGTTTATAATACAATGTATCTGTGAACATGGGTGTGTGTAACTTATCATACATAAGATGCACAAGATACGGAGCATGAGGCAGTTTTCACATCCAAGGCAAGTCAACAGAGGCTTTTCTGCAGGAACGCTGGCACCCTAGGCTTACCCGGGGTGCAGAAGTCCTGGCCATTGTCACAGATCTCTGGCATCCGTCTTAGATGGATGAACAAAATGTTTAGCAGTTACAATCAGTGAAACTTTCAAAAGTTACCTTCAGTAGACTTTCTCAAAGCGAAGTATCATTGTACAATTGAGGTGAGAACTGGACATATTTATGCCTCAGAAGTCTACAGTAGAGGAGTTTTAGATTAAACAGGCCTCTGCATCTGTTCTAATCAACAGATTTTTTTTATAAATATATCTTTTCTTACATCACATTATCATTGCCAAGAAATCAGTAGCTCTTTCTTGGCTTTCTCTTGCATAGATTAAAAACAAGAAGAGACAAGCTGCAGGAAAGAAAAAAGAGAAAGAACCAAGCAAGCAAGACAACTGTCTTCAACATTTCACTGTGTGCTCATGGGTGGGGACACGAAAACTAACAAGGCCTCAAGACAATGCTTAAAAGAAGGGAGATGAAATGCGTGATGTACATGTACCAATCGCCTACAGGGAATTTAATCATTATGTACTGCAAACATGAAGTAATAACAGTTAAAGAAAAAAAAGTGCTTAAGGAGATTTTACCCAGCACAGTTTTACCTGTGGCGTGTTTTTTGGTTTACACTTCTGTGTATTTCAAATTACTAGGTAGGAGCCAGGGGACAGGATGTAGACAGCTAATAGCTGTCACATGCCCCTCTGGCATTGGCATCTAGTCTTAATAGAGTCCCTGGGTGGCAGCTTTTCAACACACAGCAAGAGAACACACCTCAAATGCAGTGTCTGCATTTGTTCACCTAAAACAGTAATGCTTTGGCAGCAAAGGCACTTAAGTCAGAAACTCTTTCTCCAGGACACAGATGGATGGCTGATGAGCTGGGCTTTTCATCCTGCACAGAGGCCCGGTGCAATCTTTGCTTTGCCCGTCCACGTCGGCACCCGGTGAGGAAAGCGCCTGGGTACCCAGGACACAGGCAGGGCCTGGCCCGGGGTAGCCCCCACCGCAGGCTGCCCGGGCAGGTTGAGACTGTGCCCTGCGTGGGATGGCCCTTGGCACGTCTGACAGACTTCTCTGGGAGACCGAGCCAGGCTGCAGCAGGACTGTGACAGCCCCATTCAGTTCAGCAGAGACCTGGCTCGGCAGGTCACTGGGAGGGCCAGGTGAGGCAGGAGGTGGCAGTGCTGAGGCTCCAAGGGCACCTGCCAGGAGAAAGCCACAACAGGACAATGCACAATTAAAAGGACAATGACTTCTGAAACAATGAACCTGAGGAAAAACAACTGCCATGACACCTCAAGTGGATGACCACTTTCAAGTGAACCTCAACAGGAAAGCGCTGATGCCCATCTCTTATGACAGCTTGGGTGGGAGTCTTCCTCAGTGGAAAAGGAGGGCCGGGTCAGAGGTGTACCAACCCATGGGAGTTACGTCTGTCAGTGGAGCCAGAAAACCTTCAGAGTGCACAGGCCCATAAGCACTACAAGTGTCTTGTAAGCATGGTGGACTTCACAATGGAATAAATTCAGGACTTTTGGAAGTGATGGTTAACATTGCTAAACTTGAGAACAGGATCTGAAAAACTTGAGGACAAGAGGAAAGTGGTCAGGTTTTTATATGCCATCTCTTCTCTTGTTTATACAGAAGAGTTGACTTACATAACACTTTAGCAGGTAATTAGTAATGACAAAAAGAGTGCTGTTTATGGGGTTACTGTGCTACAGGGTTTCTCCTTATGCTATTACAAATGACCAATACTCAATTGACTGACAAAGTGGTAACAAACCAATTTATCTGAATACAATAAATAATAATCTAGTATTTAGAAATGAAGTAGAATAAACAATAATAAAAGAAGTTTGTTTTAATAAAGCTGTATAACCGACCTTATTACAGCATTTTCAATTTATGTGTAAAAGGCACTTTTCATATATTTTACCTCACTTAACGCTCATGAAAAGCATATGAGATTATTTTAATTATCTTCACATATAAAAGAAATATTAGCCATTACACAGCTCAGAGTGCCCCTTGATTTTTGTCACAATTCTACTAACATTAGAGATTAGCTAAGCACATTATCAGATAAGCATATTAATATGATTATCATCCCAGTTTCACAGAGTACACTGAGACAGAATTGTAAGCAATGGCCCAAGGTCACACAGCAAACTTGACCCAGACAGCTTCCCTACTACTACCTGTGACCTTTTGATGACCTTAACAGCATTCAAATGAGGAAGCAGGTTACATAATTCTCCAGGATTACCTGTTCACCAGATGAACAACTGAAACTTGAACCTTGGTCCTGTCACTGCAAATCAACTGCTCCTCTTAAGCAACCACAGTGTCTCTTCAAAGGTCAGATTAAAGATACACATAAAGTTCAGAAATGACATGGTGACTACTGCTCTGCATGTAACAGCACGACCTGGTCAAGTGACTACTCACTGAGGTTTAGAAATGGGAAGAAGACAGCCCTGGAGCTCCTACGTACAAATCCTGCCACCACTGCCTGCTAACTATGAGATCCTGGACAAGCCACTAATTCTTCATAAGTTCTAATCTTCCTTTTGCACCTAGGTATATGTAGTATGTATTTAATGGAGTCTCCATAAAGATAAAGAAAGAGCATATAAATGCTTTTAAAGTGCTTTTATCATCTACAAAATGCTACCAGTGAGCAGACATGGCCTTCAACCCTTGTTCAATGAACTAGAAAAACCTATTAGAACATCTCACTTGTTTTTCTTTTTGAGCTTCCATACTTGCACATGAAATTCATGGGACAGTGTGCTATCTCCATCAGAAGGGTGATTCCTGCTGTCCTGGGCTGAACTGTGCTCCCCAAATCCACGCACTAGATCCCTGACCCCTGGCACCTCACAATGTGACTACCAGAAGGTTCAGACTTTGACAGATGTCATGAAATTAAAACAGAGTTTTTGGGTGGTCCTCATCTGGGGTGACTAGGGTCGTGATGAGAAGAGGGAATCAGGACAGACACAGATAAAGGAGGACCACATGGGGATACAGAGAAAGGCCTCACAGGAAAGTAGCCGCCTGCAACTCAACCTTGCACTTCTAGCCTCCAGGACTGTGAGAAAATAAGGTTTTATTGCTTAAACTTCTTTGCTCCAGAGCCCAGAACACTGAGATGCTTGCTAAGCTCCATCTAGGCATCAGGAGACGGGGTGTCGAGAGGAAGGGTAGGCCCCCTTGAGGGCCAAGCCTCCCACTAATTACCAGTTTGAATCTGGACCTGTGACTTCTGGTCTCTGTGACCAAGGGTCAGGGCCAGTTATTCTCCACACGCTTTTTCTGCTTATTGTGTTACGCACCAAAGTTACTGACATTTAATTACACTTTTTCCATAATGTGAGTTATAATTAATTTAAGATCAAAGAAAAGAAAAATATAAAGCTCAAAGGTCCATGTGTACAGCAATGTTATTAAATATAATCACTAGGGATAGGAGAGCACACAGCCCAGATCTCTACAGTGGTGGTTTGTACTTTCCCCCATGAACTACTAATGTAACCTACGTGGAGTTGGAGAAGGATTTCCATCTGACGAGGTCTGTCTGTGATGTGAGGCTCTGTCTGTTGGGGAAGTACAAGGCACATTCTCATCAAGTGTCTGCCCTGGGTAGGAGGGAGACAGGCTTTCCAGCACTCTGCGATCAGCCTCAAGTCTTGACCCCAGGGCAAGTTCTCTGCTGCTTTCTGGACAAGTTGGACAGAAATCCAGGTTGGGCATCTCAGGGTCACGAGGAATCTGGGTGCTGCCCATAGGTGGTTTGTCCCCATTCATTTGCGGCAAGCACCTCCTGGACAAAAGGCTTGTGGTGCTGCTGGGGTCCCTGCCTGCAGGCAGCAGCACAGGGGATGGCCTGGAGGCCCGCGGGAGGACCCCTTCTTGGATCTTCATGCCCTCCCTGGGTGGCAGCTCTTCCACAGCCTCTGCTCGGCCAAGCCCCCTGACGTCGAGTCCCAACGCCACCGACGCCAGCAGCACTGCACACCCATACAGAGCTGACTCTGTTTTCTTCCTGTGGGTTCCACTGGGGTTGGGTGAAGGCATTCCCCGAGGGAGTCCCACAGCAGAGCTCATTGTGGGTCCCTCTTCCCAGCCCTCAGCCTCCCGCAGGTTCTGCCTCTGACCATCTTTGCAGAGAGGTAGATCAGTGTAGGCCTGACCAGGTAACTTCATCTGCTTTGGTTTTCTGTGTTCTCCATCAGCAACATGTTTTGGCTCTTCGCTAGATCCTAAAGAAAAGTATAAATACAAACACCGTGGTCTCACTTTATGGTAAAAAAAATCATTTAAATTATACTATAAAATAAGCTAAAGTCTCATGAATATTCTAAATCAAAGCAGGTGGAGTCCCTTCAGCTTGGCAAATACTTCTTCCAGAAAGACTCTGAGGGACAAGTCTCCAAGACCCTACAACTCAGCTCTCCGCAGACAAACCTGTGTGGAATTCAGATGTTTCCTATTCTTCAAGAAGCTGTTCCTCATCAGCATCAGTAACAGAAATGATTATGGGGACAAAATCATCATTGTCCAAAAATGCACACACACAAACACACACAAATACTGAATATGTCACACAGAATTAATCCAAGAAACATATTTTGCTAAAAACATTTTGAACTTAATTTTATCACAGCATCAAATGACCATTTTAAACTGTCCAGTATAAAGGTCAGGTGTTTTTCTTTGTGAATAACCATTCCTGAGGTTTCTTAATAATTCTCATCTCTTTGAACTCAAGCCACAAAACAGCAATGTGGTAAGAGCCCCACCTCCTCTCAGCAGAGTGCTTAGGGAGAATGTATTTTCATGTTTGCTGTCTCCTGTACTAAATTTATTTCACTCTACATAGTTAAGTACGACACTATCTTTTCGGTTAAAAATTATAGAGATGACAAATTCCCAAAAGACCACATGGAGCCTAATCACTTTCTGTCATTAAAGACTGAATGGAAAACAACTTTTGGGCTTAAACATAAGAACTTCTAAGCAGCCTTCCTTCGATCTGCTTCTTTAAGGATCACTTGAGACCGTGACATCAAAGCCTCAGAGTATGCAGATGTGAAGTCTATCACCAGCACATTCTGCTTCCTGATGTACATTTACCTGGCTGGTCCACAAAGAGCGAAGCCAAGGGTGTGGTTTTCTGGCTTTTTATTAGGACAGATGACCAAGGGCTATTGCCATCAGAGAGAGGCCTCACCCTACAAGAGAAAGATGTTTGTTTTCATAAAGCAAAATCACATGACTTACAAACTAGGTTTTGGTGGACACAAATCAAAATTATTTTTAAAGGTGTGAAAAGAAGACATTTGTACTCTTGAGTTTTGAAGAGCTAACAAAGTACAAACAAAGCCTTAAAACAGGCAATAAATGCCACAGAAACTGTTTACTTAACTAAATAATCATTTATTACAGTTACTACAATAAACTCATCCTAGGAAACTGAAGTGACATTCAGGTGCCACTGTACCAATGTAGAAGTCTAGATGGTTACAGTGGACACTGGACACCACTGCTCCTCACACGTACCTCTCTCTGCCATCGGTTCTTTCTTTCACTTGAATTGAGCTTGGTCCCCATGTACAACCTTTTTTCTTGAAATTTCTTTTCACATCTTCAAATTCTTCTTGCCGAAAGACCATGTTCCTTCCCCAGGTTTTATTGTTTTCGTCAGATGTCACTAGGCAGAAAACATCATTGTCAGCCAACACCAGCACTGTTAAAAAGAGGACACGAGAGGGAAGGTCTGTGCACCCTGTAACCCTGGGGGGATGAGGCAGGAGGACTTTCAAGTTCAAGCCCAGCCTGGACAGTTAGTGACTTAGCAAGACCCTGTCTCAAATATAAAAAATAAGAAAAAAAGGGGGGAGGCTGGTAGGAAGTCATTGCAATCCCCAGTCCCACAGAAACCAAAGCGCTATCAACGGAGTTGGCAGGAGGCCACCGGTCTGCAACTGTGAAAATCGTGAAGAACTGATTCACTTCCTCTATCCTTGGAAAATTTCTTTCTCTAATGATTAAAAACAAGAAGAGTAGAAGGGATTAAAAGAAAGACATAAACTTAAGGAAAACTACCAACAAAGGACTGATTATTTATTTACTTACCACTCTTTGACAGAAAACTATTTTCATGATAATTGGGGGAAAAGGAGCTAAACGAAATAATGAACTTAATACTCTTCACTTTTAGCCAAGCCAGTTAATGTTTGGGGCCGAAAGGACAGCTATGCTTTTAAGACTGTCACATAAGCTCACTTTTCATTAGTTGCCCCACTGTCATATAGTTTAATTACTATTGGTGCCCTAAAGTATCTCAAGTTCCCATCACCTGCCTTTCCTCCCCACCTCATGAGTTATTCATATGTCTGGGGTGTGCACTTTGGGCGCACACATGCAGTCCCTCCGGCAGAAGCAACAGGACAAACGACAGCGACCATAACTGTCCACATACTCAGAGCACCTCCTGCATGCCAGCCACCATTCTGAATGCTCTAGAATATTCCATGGAATTCTGAGCCAACTCACAGAAACGGAGTCAGAGGTGTGATGAGGTTAAGGACTTGTCCCAAGTCATGGGGCAGCCAGGGTGGCATTCAACCTCTGACAGCACATTCCAGAGCCCATGCTCACCTGCCCTCTATCCTGACCACCATGACAACAACAGGATCCCTGTGAAGCCATGGCTGGGGGACACCAAGCCCAAACCACAAGTGGCTTTGGTACACTCACGGCAGGATGAAGACGCCTCGGATTAGGTGAGAGGACCTCAGCCCACAGCCCTGCACGTAGGGCCAGTCCCTCCAGGAACACTGGGAGGATGTGTTTGTTGTTACTTTGGAGACTGATCAATCAGGATGCTCTTCTCTGAGCTTCACTTCGGGATAGGAATGATTTATCTGATCCCCAAAGTATGTGCTTTGGCCCATTCAAGTCCTGGACAAGTCAGGCATGCCCAGCACCACCTCTCCACTTCTGTGGGGCTGTATTTCCTGAACACAGAACTTGAGGACAGAGTGAGGAGAGAAATGCCAGGTCAAGTGGAGGGAATGGTTCGCTATCTGCCCCTCCCCAGACTAGAGGCCCCAACGCCTTCCCCTTCCTTCAGTTGGAGCCTCAGTCTGCTGAGGCAAAGGCAAGGCACAATGACAGCTTTATGGAAAGTGACAAATGAACTATGTGGGAGACTGTCTGGGAGCTTGAAAAAAGTAAGTCTCTGCTGGTACAAAGCTTTTCAGTTACCAAAAAATACAAACCAAACCAAAACAGAAAACAACAAAGGAAAAGGAAGAAAGAAGAACAGCCAGCTGTGGTGGTACACACCCATACGCCCTGCACTCCGGTGGCTGAGGCAGGAGGACTGCCAAGTTTGAGCCCAACCTGGTGCGATCCTATTAACAAAAAAGGTGTTGGGGCCTAGGGACATAGTTCAGTACAAACGCTTTGGGTTCAATCCTCAGCATCCTCCCTTCAGTGCATAAAAAATTTTATTCTTCAACTAAGGCTGATAAGCAGTTTGGTAGAGAAAGGAGAGGACTTGAATGATTAGATGTGGTAATTTACATGTGTCGATCACATTCTTTTCTTGCTTAGCCTTCTGTAGTGTTCTGCATAGACTTAATCTTTGAATAGGATCAGTAATTTTATTTCATGCTACTACACTCTGATTTGGGATCTAACTGAGCCTTAGCTGTGCACAACTACCCATATACAGGAGCTGTGTACCCTGTCTCCTCCAGGAAAACACCCTCTCTGAAACTAAAATACCATGTAGTGCTTTGAAGTATTAGTTTGGTCACACCCAAAGGAATTACAGTTTAATCTCAACAAGTAAAACACTTTTTCCCTCCTAAAACAAGGTAGCCAAGTGGAAGCAATCCTGAATTTCTCATTTCATTTTTTCAAAATATCCATACATAAGGGACTTGTGGGACAAACCACTGAAATTAATTTCGCAGGCAAGCAGCTAAGAGAATATTTTAGAAAGCCGTCCTTTGCCTGCCATCCAGGAGTCTGCTCACGGCACCCACTGCACAGAATCTAAGGACCACATGTGGGCATGAGCATAAGGAAATTGGCCTAACGATACCACATTTTCTTTTCCAAAGAGTTGCTGCACCTGTTAAATGTCACATACTCATCGACTGCTGTGAAAACATGCCCCTCAGTTTGAATCCAAGACAAGACAATGAGCAAAGTCCAGAGAGGACACTCACACTGAATGGCTCGGAGGCGGGGAAGCATGGTGGGGCTGCTGGGCGGGCTGGAGCTCCTGCTGTCCCAACTCCTGCGCCTGTCCAAGCTGGGGGAGGCCTGCACAGTGATCTTGTGCTGGAAGTCTATGGAATACAGCGAAAACAAAAACAGCTACAGCATTACATGGCTTCATGTTACACCATCACCCTGTGCCAGGCACAGAGCAATAAAAACCAATACTGCCCAAAGTAAATAGGATATATATTTCAGAGTTACTTTACTGACCTTGGTTTCTTATTTACCTTCAATTCAGGATTCAAGTCACGAGATAATAATTTAGAGGTTACTGTTAGGTACAATGAGACACACATATGCAGAAGTATGAAATCTTCTCAATCCCATGCAGAACTCATGGTCTGGTATCAGTTACCTGTACCCAATCAGAGGCACTTAAACACATAATTAAAACAGGAGACCCTAAGTCTATCAGTGAAGAACTATGGCCCTCAAGCTTGCAAGGAAGCATTCTGAGCCTGCCACGGTCCTGCTATACAGAGCAACAACAGTTCACGGGGCCATGGTAGTAAGACAGAAGAGGTGTGTTCAAGATATTTTGTGGCCAATGAATTCAATAAATGAGAGCTGTGTGGTGTGCTCAAACAATATGATGAAAGTTTAAATGAAAAAATTACTACAGTAAAAGATACACTGCTGTAAGTCCCCTGAAAATACTCACTCCCTCTCACTTCATTTACCCCACTGTTCTTGCCACTTTCTGAAGCAATCCTGGAAATCCTTCTCGAGTGTCTTTCCCAGGTAGTGACTGCTGCTGCTGAGTGCCATCCAACAGAAAGGCAAACTTATAAAAACATTACAGGATGTCCTCATGCACTTCATTTGCAGGATCTGGCCCTGGGTGACTTCTAGCTCCTTCCCACAATGAAATGATCAGACAATGTAAACGTTTTGAGTTGATTTAGAACATCAGGGCATTGTAAAACATACCTAAAGACACTCATGAAAGAGGACTTCCAGAACTGCTTCAGAAAGTGGCAGGAACAATGGGAGAAATGTGTTTGAAAGGAGGGTGAGAATCTTGAGGGGGATTAATGGCAATGTGTATTTACTGTAATACATTTTAAAAATTTAAATATTTACGGAACTGTTTAATCACATTTTGTATTGTAACCTAACTGGAACGTGGCAGACATAAGCCATGACAATGGACACATATGGAAGAGACAGGAACATTGCCAGAGGGGAGGATGGTGTCTTTAAGTGGTCAGAAAATTAATGGAAATTTGGACACAGGTAAAAGAAATCACCAGGTTTCCTTCAGTGTAGTGCTGGGCTTCAGCTGACTGATTTCCTATTAACTGAACTATGTGTACAGCTCAGTAGGGGCAGAGGTTAATTCGACGATTTTGTCTGGTAATGTAAATTATTTCTGTCTGGCAAAAGAGACAGTCCCACAAATTATGATTTACTGCTGTATTGGGCAATAACTGGGTTTATTTTTAACCTTATAATCCAATCCTGACATTCTTTTATTAAACTGTCCATAAAGACCTAACTTCTTAAATTCTCATTTGAACCACTTCTATCTAGTTATCTATCACTAGTTAATAAGTTGAGTAAAATCTTTGAGACATATTTACTTCATGTTTCCAAGAGAGCTGCAATTTACCCTTTTTGGAGATTACACTTTAAGGACCTTTATTGAACCACCTAGTATTTGAGATGAAGAAGAGATAGAATTTGGTAGGCAAGACATCAGTGCAATAATTCATGCTAGACACTTGAACAAAAAAATTTTGATAATATCTCCTCCCTAGTCTCACATGTCCATTAAACAAACCATCTTGCCAATTCAGGGTTATACATTGCTCTTCTAGAAGCAAAGCTGACATTTTAGACATTAGAGTTAGCAAACTTGGATTTGAATCTTAGTTACTAGCCATGTGAATTTGGGAAAATAGTCTCAGTACACGGACCTACAAAAATGGAAAAAAAACCCAATGATTCCTATTTTACAAAACTGCTATGAAAAATTAAAACAAGGATAAAATGTACTTAGCACAGGGCTTAGGATATAATGAACAATCACAAATGTTAGTATGTTTTTGTTCTCCTGAGCCTCTCAGCCTTGGCCACCACAATACTCTTATCCCTTCCCACATTCACCTTCGGCTCTCAAGTCTAGCTTTCTGTTGCCACATGTACTTTCTAAAGTGCATGACAACCATGGCAGTCACCTGCCTAAAACGCTTCAAAAGCACCTCATGACATCTATAATCCCAGCAGTCTGGGAAGCTGAGGCAGGAGGGTCACCAAGTGTGAGTCCAGCTTGCTACCCCAGTATAAAAAAAGGGGGGGGATTAGCTCAGTACAGTGGCTCTCGGTTCAATCCCAGTAATAAAAAAAAGAAAGGAAGAAAAAGAAAAAAGAAAGCAAAGTTTCTCTCATGATTCCTAAGCTACACATTAAAATGGGAATAAGCCCTAGGACCCCTGCAGGCTCTGGAGTCTGGGTCCATCTTGCTTGTTGGGTTCCCCTTGCTACATTTTCCTTTCTCACACCATGCTGCACCAGTGATCAGCAGGCTTCTAAGCTAAGGATGGAACGCAGGTCCCCATGTGTGCTGGAAGCCTTCTCCTCCCCTGACCCACACCTCCAGCCCCTAGCACTACACTTCAGGCTTTGTCAGCCACTGGGTCTTTGCTGAAACTACCCAGCCCTGCGAAGCAGCAAGAAAGCAGCCCGGATAACACACCCATGCCGGCCGGCCAGGGCAGCTTTACGGAGAGTCACACTTAAAGTTCATATACGATCAGGTACCAGAAGATGTACTGCTTATAACTTTTTTCAAGCTTTTAAAGATATATAGACCATGCTGAGCTCCCAGGCTATTGAAAGATGGCCTGGGCTGAGTTTGACCTGTGCGCCGCACTCTTAAGACTGTGGTTGACCCACACAGGTCTCTTTCAATTGCTGCAGGAGACCAAGTTTCCTTCACACGTACTCTGCCTCTTCTTCCTTTCCCTTGTGTTTGGCAAATTCTTACATTAAGTCATAATTGAAATGTCACTGCTTGGAAAACTACCATTATCCCCACTAACCACTGTCACATGACTTGTCCTACACAGTGGTTAATAACTATAGCAAGTAAATAAGCATCTGTTTAATTATTAGCAGAGATTTGCCTCTCTCTAGATACTGCACAAGCTCTGTGCGGCTGAGACACCTCCAGAGTCTGGCCCAGCTGTGCTGCTCTCTAGAGGGTTGGGGCCTTGCACGTAATAGGTGATCCCAAAACTCTGCTCCTGGAATATTTTCTGTTATAAACTACAAATAAGGTAAGTCCAGGAACTATATTTATTTTATCATAACCCTTGTTTGGTACAGGGCGTATCTTCAAGTGTTTGTTGTGTCAAAAAGTTATGTCAGGGCTGGAGGTACAGCTCAGTGGGCTAAGTGCTTGCCGCTGAGCACTAGGGCCCTGAGTTCGATCCCCGGTCCCGGAAAAAAAAAAAAGTTATGTCAAGTTTGTCAACAGGACCAAATTGGTACTTAAAATTAACTATAAGACATACATGGCAGGGAGGGGAGGTCTGAAGACAAGGCAGATGGAAATAAAGGCCAGATAGGGGCCTGCCTGTTCCACACTATGGAGTTAGAAACTAGGAAAGACCTGAGCAGGACAGAGCCATCTACACGAGGGAAAGAACAGACACAGGAAAACAGTTCAGAAGGATGAACCACAGACTGCCCTTGGGGACAATGGTAGAAGGGAAAAACAGACACACACAAAGGGGAACTACTTTGGACTGATGGGATTTTACAAAGGTTCAGGTGGCCCTTGAACTGTCACCCACTAAGGAGGCAATGCTCCATGAACTCAGAGGTGGGCCTGGAGCCACAGTGTTTAAGGACACCTCACCTGGCACACGTGGTGAGACCAGAGATGGTAGGTAGAGGTGAGGGGGCTGAGCCCCTGAGAGCAGCAGGGACAAGGCTGGAGGTACCAACACGACAGGCTCGGTGAGCTTCTGGAAACATCTGATACGAGCACTTACAACGCACATGCTCTTTATGGTTTCAGATACACAGATTTTATTGTAAACATCCTTGTCCTTGGAGCAGGGTGGTGGAGGACCACCTGGGTGACTCTCCTTGAAAGAAGAGCAATTGTCTCTATTGTGGCTAAACCTGGCCCTATTTCCATATATTGATATGTGCAGATCTGGTTAAGTTTTGTCTTTATCCCCTCAACTGGCTTTAAGCAAATCAAATGGGTCTAGCGGAGGTGCTGATGTGTAGTCCTTAAAGCAATGCACAGGTCAGTGAAACCCCGCCTATAGCTCCCAAGTAACATGTGTGAGCTTGGCTGAGAGGAGCCATGCTGTCTGCCGAGAATGGTGAGATTACGCCTCCAGAAAAGAGGCTATGACTTCTCAGGGCTTAAAAATGACACATCAAAACAAACACAGGCCCTAAAACACTAGAGAGCGCCCCAACCTGTGACATGGAGATTACTCTTTCTGCACATCTCTATCTCTGCATACTGCAGAGGTGGTCTCAGGCTCCTACCCAGCCCAGCTCACAGCAGTCAAGTACTTCCCACCACTGTCCCAATCACTCATCCCCCGGCCACTGCCCTCTTCATGAATTAATAAAACCCAGGTTTGGCCCTTGGTTGAGGCATTGGCTCCAGTCAGCCATTATTCTGGCTGGACTTAGGACCCCTTAAGATACATATTTGTGTCTTTATCTGCACCACAGGTTGCACTGGAAGAGGTAGATTGAAATTAATTCACTAGAATTCCAATAACTTTCCTTTGGGATTACAAATAAAAGCTTCACCGAACCGTGATGAGGTCCAAGCAGGGCTTTCTATACAGGGTGAAGCGGACTCTGTTCCAGTTATATACTTGGAAAATTTACAACTGAACTGCTCAGTGCCTGTGGCAGCTGCTCAGTTTCCTTGGGACTCCCTAGGACAGGTTCTCAGGGTTATTTGCTCGGTCTGAGGAAGCCACTGAGTGTTTTTGTTGGTTATACTGACACCTCTTCATACAGTTCATGTGGCCTCCAAGGGAACAATCGCTTTTCCATAAAAGTGGCCCTGTCCTCCAGACAATGCTCGTGAGGTGTCCGCTGTCTCTCTGCACATGCACTCAGGCTCACATGCCACATGGGGTGACACCCATGGGCGGCCATCTCCATAGGCTCTGGGCCTTCTGAAGGAGCTGAGATCAGAATTCACCACCAGCTCCCACAGGGTCCAAAACATCTCTGCATTGCTTTTACATGTCCTCAAAACACAACTTCAAAATAAACACAGCACAGAGGGAATGATCCAAAGAGCCCCAGCATCAAAATCTGTCACCATGCTTTCTTCTTCAACAAATTTTAAGAAAAATATTAGGAACATTCGCACAGTCTAAGTTTAAACTTTTGGTCCTAGATTATGCTGTGTCACTTTTAAAGCATTCATCTGCCTCATTTGGTAGCCAGGTATCAAGGAACTCTAATAGGAATAAAATGACATTTGAGTTTTCTAGCAGTAAGTTGTTATAGACATACATTTTGGTAAGATTAAAAATCACCAGTGACCTTCAGAGACAAAATGTGACTCTAATTAGTCACATCAAACAAATAGTGTGCATAACACCTGCAGGCGTAAACGTTAAGCGTTAGTTTGCAGAGGCTTCTAAGAAGGTCTTTAAGCTAGTTCCATATAGGGGTGAATCCTGCAGATTTGGTATGGGAATTCCTGGGTGGAAAGCCAGCCTCTTAGACATCTCCTGGGATAATGTGCCACTCAGTAAGCAGAATTTAATGACACAAGAATTTTCTACCACGTGGTAATGTTAGATGCTGCTAAGTCCCTTGAATAAAAGGTACACACAAAAAAATCATTTTTTCTATACTATATGCAGGTCTTCCTGTTCTGGGTACAGTAAGAGAGAGAGACAGAGAGAGATAGAGAAACAGAGAGAGAGAGACAGAGAGAGAGTGTGTGTGCACACGCGTGCATGTGTGTGTATGAGTAAGCTCATGGTGTGTGCCTGCCTGTGCCCTGAGCTGGAGGACTTCAAGGTGGAAAGGTTTCCACGTTGGTTGCCGGATTCTAGCAATGCAGCACCACCTTGTGGGATGCCATGGTAACTGCCTTGTTAAATTCCAGAAGGGACTTCATTCTTCCATGATGGACAGTATTGAGTATTAAATGGTTTTTTGGTTGTGCTTTAATTAAAATACTTTATTAAGTGCCTCAAAGTAAATAATATGTAACAAATACATCACCTTTTTTAGGAAAGCAAATGTCAAATAGTACCCTTAAGGCATAAAAAATGTCTGGCAAAAACAGTCAAGTATGTTCAACTCAAGCTATCAGTCAAGGAACATCTGGAAAGAAAGGCAAGAGTGCCCTCAGGACCTCACAAATGCTATGAAATTGTATTCAGTCGGGTGTGGTGCTGCACATCTGTAATCCAAGTGCTCTGAGGCAGGAGAAGCTCAAGTCTGAGCCGAGCCTGAGCAATTTAGCAAGATCCCATCTCAAGCAATCATATCAACAAAAGGCTCAGAACACAGCTCTGTGCAGAGGCATTGGGTTCAATTTCTAGTACTGAAAAAAATTTAATTTACATTCCCTATCAATCAAGAGTAAAGGACCACTGGGATGATGTAATTCTTCCAAATTTATTTCCTTTCCTATTAGATGCTTATCACTCACTCCCCCCAGAGCTTCCCGAGGGAAACCAAGAATATTAATTAAGAGATCACAGTCATAACAGAGAGAAGAAAGTTCGAAGGGATGGGAAATCGAGAAGAAAACCTACATCTAATCCTCCCTAAATTTTTCCATCACCTGTGCTTGAGGGTAGAAGCTCAGCGCACTGAAGATAAAACGGTCTTGTTTTTAACGGTAGCTGACACATACAAGGCTGGCCTACCGGCAGCCCTCCAAGCACATTCTGGGAAACATGGGAAGAGAACCCAGAAACACACCTGCTTTATTTCTTCTCCCCAGAAAGGTGGGCGGTAAGATGCACTCCCAGACTATTCTGACCCCATCAAGCCAAATAATAAAGTCTACTGGGTACACCCATCACTACCACACACCAGCAACTTCTGATCAGCTGAGAACATCTGCAATCACCTACGAAGTCACAGGGCACCACGAGGCCTCCAGAGTTTCCATGCGGTGGCTCATATGAAAAGTATACACACTTCACGTAGAATACAACTGTCCTTACTGTTACTTAAATGAAACGTTCACACCATTCATTATTTTAGGAAGACAGTAGAATCAGTAAAGAGCACTCTTATAGGTAAGCAAAAACCTGTTTACCTTGCTGCATGTATACATGTGACACGTGTATGATGAATAGAAATAGATACAGGCATTTACACACATTCTACACTGTCACCATCTTTCCCTGGAATTACAAAGAATCATAAAATATAGCAAGGGTACTTAGCTTCCCCGAAATCAAGCATAAAGTGCAATATTACAGAACTAATTCAGTGGATTCATGTTTGCTATATTCTACTCTATCTGGCTTCTCCTAATGTATTACTAAAAGGATTTAATGTATTTACTAAAGGGATTTAGTAATCCCTTTATGTTATTGTCATAATTTTTCAAAGTACTTTTAAAAGTTTCCCTTGATTTACCAGCTCACTGGCAGGAATATAACTGCAGTACTTGACACATTGTCCTGACAACATCACGTCCCAAACAAACTCAGACACAGGATCATTACCACAGATTCCTGGAAAATGCTAACTGGTAAAGCACAATGCCACATAGGATCAGCTCTGTGCAACCAGCTAAAAAGTTCTGCTTCAAGTTCAGAAGGACCATCTCAACCAGCGCAATGTGAGGCACGCACAGGGATTGCTGAGCACTGGAACGCAGAGACCCGCAACGTACTCCTTACATCGCTGCACGCATGGAACTCCTTAGGTCAGCGTGTCAGGACCAGGGTGAGCCAGCAACTGAACACATTTACTTCATGCGCTGTTTCAAAATCTTACTGCCCCAACTTTTCCCTGGTTCTGTTGAAAGAAACCTCAGGAGTATCTGACATGCACAGTCTTCACAAGACATGGAAGCAGCTCCTACCTGAGGGCAAACTGATCCGATGTCCGTCTTTGAGCTTTAGCCGGCTTCTCCGGAACTTGCCCTTCCTCTTCCTCACGTGCGGCCCCTCCTGGTTGAGCTGGAAGATGAGGATGTTGAGTTCGCGCTCCAGCACATCGATCTCGCGCTCGGCCAACTGCTGCTCCCTGCGTCGGAGCAGCTCCTCCTGGGACTTCTGCTGGAGGGCAGCACGGCTCAGCTCCTCTTCCCGGGACCGCAGCTCCTGTGACAGAGTCACACCGGCAAGTTGTTCCAGCAGGAGAGAGAATGGCATTTCGGGTCTACTGCTCTACACCTGCACCCTTTCAGAAGCCAGAGCCAGCCAGGAATAAAAGCACCGTAGTTTCTGCTACCTCTTGAGCTTTTTACAGGTGGATCCAAAGAATAATTCAAGTCTATCTGTCAGTACAACTATCATAACGTCAACACAGACAACCACTCTCCCATAAACAAACAGGAAGATCAAAGAGACTGGGAGAAGCGGCTGCAGCTCAGCGGCAGAGCGTTTGCCCAGCATGTGTGAGGCCCCAAGTTTGATCTCCAGCAACACTACCAAAGAAAGAGAAAAGAAAGATGGGGAGTTCAAATAATGAAGAAATGTATTCACTGGGATGGAACTAATCCTGAATTTACAGTGACTCTACCAAAGTAGACTGAAATTCTGCCTTTAAATACTCTTCAGCTTTATTTTCTCTAAATATACTGCATCAACAAAATTGCAGGGAAATGTTATTTTTGAGGTTACCAATTGCTTCTGTTTATATAGATCAGTGAATTCTTATTCATATAGCAGATCAGTTATTTTTCATCAGATATAAATTGCTATTACTTGAAAAAATTACATATTTTAAATTTTTTCTGTGATTTTTTTTTTAGTACTAGGGATTGCACCTGGGTGCTGTATCCCCTGAACTACATCCTCAGTCCTTTCTATTTTATTTTGAGGCAGAGTTTCACTAAATGGCTCAGGTGGTGCTCAAACTTGCAATCCTTCTGCTAAAGTTTCTCAAGTAGCTGGGATTATAGGTGGGTATCACTGCTCCTGGCTTGTAATCCACCTTTTCACTAATCAAACACAGTAGTTCAGCAAACTTGAGATTTTACTGTGGTAAATGTGAGAACAAAAGACAATTTTCAGCCAACTTAGAATTTCTAACTTGTTAGGCACCTTTTTTGTTACGATATTACTTTTCAGCAGCGCTGCTATCCACCTAACTCACTGTTGTTAAATGAGACGGTATGAGGGTGAGATACGGGCAACACATTTAGTAAGGAGTTTTACTTTACAACTACAGGAACCTGTTTTAATTCCAGGTCCCAGTGCAAAATATGCATCTCCTTCCAACAACTCCATGAATAAAACAAACAAAACTACTTTCCTAAGACTTTATAGGACAAAAAATATGAACCAAGAGAAAGGTGCCAAAATAATCTTCCTAGTGAATGAATTTTAAAATCCAAATGGAAAAGGAAAAAGAATCTGGGGTCGTAGTACCCTTCTGAATACCCTGAAATCATGAAGCACGCATTAAAAAGTGCCTTCTGTTACTGAGATTACTAGCATGAATATTTGTTTAATTGCTTGGCACACAACTCGAGTAATTTGGTAATGCCAACCCAGATTCCTGGCTGTGGAGGTTAATCATTAATGACCACATGCCTTCCTTCAGACAACAGCCAAGACAGGTGCGGCACAGGAGGCACCAGGACAGACACACAGAGATAAGAAGCAGGAATTTAGGGAGGACTCCGTCTCTAGGGAGGCTGCTCTGACTGAATAACACAAGCCTCAGCCAAGTTACTGACCATGAATTCCAAGTATGCCACCTCCTACATAAGGCAATCAGTGAACAAGAAAGGGAGATAGGGCACGCACACCGGGCTTTTACTTCATCAGAAAGATGCAGTTAGAAACTTCTAAGCAAAAGGAAAAAGATACACTCTTCAGGCTGAAATCAAAAAGCTTACAAGAGAGTATAAGTGCTGTATCTTAGGGAGTGATGTGTAAGAATCAAAGAAAAAGAAAAAAACAGACACCACTGAAAAATCAGCCAAAAGAATAACAAAGAGGCTACTATCCATCTCCAAACAGAGGAGCTGCCGTGGATTTTGAAAGCACTTTTCATTCTCATACTGCACATAATGAGAGTTACTCAACACACCTATATCCTGCAAAAATAATTATTAGTAATAGATTAAAACATGTTATTGTTAGTAATCCCACTTCCAAACTTAAATGCTATGACTTGAAGCATTTTCCCTCTCAAAATCTTTTTCTACTGCTTTTCTAAAATCATTATTTTTGTGATTAAATATCTAATTTTTAAAATCCTAAAAATAATTTGGAGAAGTGTAAAAAAAAATCATTCTTTACCATTTCAAGTCACTATAATGTATGAAAGTTACCACAAAGGCTATGGATGACCTTGCAGGGAACTACAGGGTGAGGCAAACCTCTGGCCCTTCTCTTCCCTCTACTATTTCTCCTCCTCCTCTGGTGCCCAGTGCTGGGGCCAGGGGCAGGTGGGGCAGGAAGTCTGTACTGCCTGGGTCAGCTGAGGCCACTTTCTTTCTCCTGAAGCCAACACTACTTAGCACTTATTATGCAGGAGTACATACGGGGCACTCTGCATGCAAAGCTGACCTGAGCCTACCCCACCGTGGGGAGAAGGGCTTCCTGTGACACTCCAGTGACTGACGCAGAACACAGAGAGGGATACCTAGCCCAAGGCCACATGGCAGCTCACAGCTGAGCCCCAGTGAGGCCAAGGTGTCTGGCTAAGAGCTCTAGGTCTTTGCCACGACTGCAGAGGGCTACAGATGCCTGTGTGTTCTCCATGTAGGTGACCTGTTCAGCCTTTGCCTTCCATCTGAGACCAGACCTCAGTCCCCAGGCATTCATCCCAGTGCTGCTTGTGAACACTGGAGAAACAGGCAACAGAAGTATGATAAAAAACTATAGTAGTGGATATTCCTATTTTAAAAGTTATAGTAAAAGCCAATTCCCATTAATCCTTCTTACTTTAAACATACTTATCCTCTTATTCTTGCCACTTTCTGAAGTAGTTCTGGAAGTCCTCCCTATAGCTGTCTTGAAATCCTGAACCAGTTCAAAATATTAACCTTTCATGGTCATTTTGACTTTGGAAAAGAGCCAGAAGTCATAGTACCAGATCTGGTGAATATGGTAGATGAGGACACACTGTAATGTTTTCATTTGATAGGAACTTAAACATTTTAAGTGGATTCAGGACATCAAGACAACCATAAAAAGACATTCCAGAAAGAAGACTTCCAGAACTGCTTCAGAAAGTGCAATAATAGGTAAGTATGTCTGAATTGATGGGGAGAATTCTGAGATGGACTAATGGCAATGTGTCTTTTACTATCATCATTTTTTAATTTAAATGTTCACTGTATATTTTGATCATATCTTGTACTTTCCCCTTATCTACCTGGAAGCTCCATAAAGTATGAAATTCCTTCCTGGATATAGCTTTATAAAGATTATCAGTAACTTACAATGTTGTACTTTTACATAACATGTTATGGATGTCTAGGCATAAACATTTGTTACACATTCCATAGAAAGATTGAAACTGGTAGACAGTTTATACACTTCAGACAAAAATAAACCCCAACCCATCAAAATGCCAAAGTACCACAAAAAATGTCTTTAAAACAAGTACTGAATCCTGAAAGCATGCCTTGAATTTGGGGTTCTTCAGTGCCCTTTCATAGCATTGGTCACCCTTCAAGACACCATGCTAACCCAACTCACTCTCCAGCAGCCTGTCTTCCAGTCACACTTTGACTCTGCAGGTGACGATATAACTGCAGTCTCTGAACGTTTAACTTGTGGGCTTATTTTTCCCCTTCTTAAAAGTCAAGCACAGCTTAACACAACACATTAAAATTTTTTACACTTTCCTGGTTCTTCCAACAAAGCAATGGCCTTGGAAATAAGAGCTGTGAATTATGAAGAGACACCATCAAAGAAGCTGTAAAACACACCCCAAAACAACAAGTAGGCCTTGTACAACTCTGATTCACACAAACAATGGAAAGACATCTCTGTCACATCTGATGTGGAATGAACATGACATTAAAGAATTGCTATTAATCTTTTATATAACAAAGGTAAGGAAATTATATTTTAAAATGCTTTTCAGTTAAAGATGCACACTGAAGTACTTACGGATGAAATAGCATGAATCTAGGATTTTGTTTTAAACATGCCAGTGCTAAAAATGATAATGAGCAGGAGAAATGTACAAAATGATTTTAAAAACCTGACAATTACTGAAACTAGTTAATGTATACAAAGAGTTTATTATGCTATTCTGTCTTAATTTTACATTGAAAAATTTCCCAAATAAGTTTTCCTCCAATTATACATATTCAGTACACTTTTGTAATGTTTTTATTTTTAAACAGAAAGCAAGTCAATAAATACTGATGTCTGAAAGTACTGCCGAATAATGCTAACTAGCAGCACCTCATTTTATATATAATTTTTAAAGATGTGAATGCAGAATACAATTAAATATTTATCTCACCTTTTCCTTCGTTCTCAGCTCATCGAACATTTGCTGGATTTCCAGCTTCCAGTCATCTTGCATGGAATGGAAAGACTCTTGGGGCATTTCGGTCATCACGGCCACCTCAATGTCAGACAGCTGTTGCAGGATTGAGGCAAAGGATGGGCGAATATGAGGGTCTTGTTCCCAACATTCTGGAAAACAAGAATCAACCTGTTAGCATGGTCCCAACGACCTCTAACACCGCAGGGCTTTTAAGGAATGTTTTACTCTAAACTGTTTATCAGTTTAACATCTGTCACTGTAAACCAAAAGTTCACATCTTCAGTGGCTGCTCCTAAATGGTCTAAGGAGCTGTGGATGATGATTTTCCATCCTTTGCATTACTCAGTGCAGCATGCATGGTAATTACTGAAAGGCTGCTATTGTGCGTTATTATACCACAGTGAAAACATGGACATCTACTTTCTGGGCTTTACCATGAACTGTATGTTTCAGAGACCTAAGCTGCAATGGCTAAGAAATTTACTAATGTAGAATTACATATATATAAAATTCAGGGGCTGGGGATATAGCTCAGTGGAATAAGCGCTTGCCTAGCAAGCGCAGGGTCCTGAGTTCGATCCCCAGTACCGCAAAAAAAAAAAAAAAAAAGTGAACTTTGAGGGGCTAGGGATATAGCTCAGTGGAATAAGCGCCTGCCTAGCAAGCACAGGGTCCTGAGTTCGATCCCCAGTACCACAAAAAAAATAAATAAATAAAATAAAATAAAATAAAATTCAACCCAAGAAAACCAAGGTCTCTAAAATATGATAATACTCGTAAGAGGAGTTCTAGGAACATTATCTAGCCTGATAATGAAATTAACTTGGTGCTCACAAAGAGTTAGCAATTTTTTAAAAAATAAGGATCAAATGCCTGTACAACATTTCTGATCATTAGGTAGAATGGAACACAGCTGATGTGCACCCATCTCAGGACTGTACGGTCCTCCTCTCCCCTACCCAGAGGGGCGTGAAAGTGTCACTGCCACTCACTTGAGTCCTGCAGAGAAATGAGCCACTGATAAAAATGGATGGCTTTCACTCACTCAGGTCACCAAATCAGTATCAACAGACGAGGTTTCCAATTTTTAAAACAGTGGAATAACTTAAAAACAATTGAAAATAGTAACCACAGGCATTGCTTCAAAGTTCAAAACATGCAGATGCTCTCCAGAATGACTTTCCTTGCCTTGCACACAGGCCAGCGAGGGCTGCACAGATACCTTTCATGAGCTTGGCGAACGGCTCAGGACAAGTAGATGGGATGGGCAGAGTGAGCTTGTTGACTGCCACCCCATAGGCCACTGCCAGACCATCGATGCCGCGGTAGGGGACCTCTCCCGTGAGTAGCTCCCACAGCAGAACACCATAGCTGCAAAGCAAAGTTCCCACATGTGAAATGGGCTGGGTGTGTCCTGCTCAAATGATGAGGCTGGGCCTAACGCTGCAGCACAGTATCCGCAATGCAGCACTGCAAGGGGTGACTGAAATATTAACCATAATGAAATATCCCTTCACACCTACAGGGCTCTCCAGAATCAAAAAGTCAGGTAACAACAAGGGTTGGGGAGGATATGGTGAATCAGAGCCCTCACACACCACTTAGCAAGAATGAATTATGGTGCCAGCCTCTGTGGAAACCAGTCTAGCCTGCCCTCAGTGGTTCAACAGAGTTATCATACAGCCCAGGGATTTTATCACTCTCAGGGATAACCCCAAGAGAATTGAAAATATACTGCCTCAAAAAACTTGCTCATGAATGTCTGTGGCAAAACCATTCACAGGAAGCAAAAACTACAAACAACCCAAACATCGATCAGCAGAAGAATGGACGAGCAAAATGTGGTCTAGCTATACACGGGATACTAGCCAGAAAATGGAGTGAAGTTTTGACACAAGCTGTAGCCCAGATGATCTCTAAACATTATGCTCAGTGAAAGACACCAGTACAAAGGCACAGGTACTAGAAGACTCCATTTATATGAAATGTGCAGAACAAACAGAACCAAAGACACAGAGTATGGCCTGATGGCTGCTTGAGGCAAAAAAAGCAGGAAACTGATAGAGACAAGTGATGGGAAGAGGGCTTCCGTGTGGGACAATGAAAATGTCCCAGAGTGCACGGAGGTGAGGGATATACGTACAACCTTAGAGTGAGCTATACAGCATGTGAGTGACATCGTCACGGAGCTGTTAAAAACAGAAAAAACATGGAAGTGTAATATGCGCCATACAGGATTTTATATATGCCACACAGGAACATTAAATAAAGGCAATTAGGCCTGTGGTGCACTTTAACTATGAAGCGCGTGATTTCTCTTTGCTGTTCCGTCCCTGTCTTCCTGACAAGCCAAAGCGGAACAGAAGATAGCCTGGCGTCCCAGCTGGCTGGTGCTCCGTTTGCCACAGGAGTCTTCCATGTTTAAGTGGAACTATCTATAAAATGAAAGGATCACTCTAAATGTTTTCCTCAGATTCTCTCCACGCTAATATTGTGTGCCAATTCCAAGGAATCAGAAGTTTGCCAACAGCCCTAGAAGAGGCCAAGCTTGTGACCGCTGACAGTGCTATGCAACGATGTGTGCTCACCTCCAGATGTCGCTCCCCTTGGAGAACATGGACGACCTGATGACCTCAGGGGCCATCCAGGCATAGGTGCCTGCCGCGCTCATCCTGGTGGTCCTATGCCACTCCCTCGCCAGCCCAAAGTCCGTAATCTTCAGTGTCTTGTTGTAGACATCGTCATGTTCTATCTTCTCCAGCAGTAAAACTAAAGGGAAAGCAAAGGTGGGACATTTTCATATTCTGATTTTTCAGTCACAATTTTTTGATGGCATCTAAAATGCAATCTCACTGTAGTTTCTGGGCTAAATAGGAATGACCTTCTATCTACCTTATTTTGTTTTCTTTTTTCCAGTATTAGGAATAAAAACCCAAGGAATGCTCTACAACTAAGCTAAATCCTCAGCCCTTTATCCATTTGTTTTTTAAATTAGAAACAGATCACCTGAGTTGCTCTCACGAGACTCAGGCTTTTCATATTTTATCAAACCTACAGCATGTGTATCGTGGTCTCTAGGGGATCATTTGTGCCTGTGTTACAAGATTTTAAGAAAATGTATAAGCATGATACAGCTCAGCACTTTGTATTTCTCTTCATGAGAAGTAAACGATTTCTAGGGACAAGAAACTTTTACTGAAGTATCATGGGTTGGATCAGAAGTCTGTGAAAGTTTACCTGCTATAAAAAAATACTCTTTTCTTCTAGGAAATTCTTTCCTACTCAAGTGAAGCATCTTTCCTACTGAACATATTAGAGAGTATCACAGATGGATGACGTATTACCATAATTCATGTACCATCAGATATTATCTCCTATGAATATGCAAAATGTCCATGGATACTTTAAACTCATAAAGAGCTGTTACTGTTGATATACTGTGTCAACTTGGGGAGTCTGGAGGTTTAGCTGAGTAACTCAGCAGTTGTAGATCTTGGGGTGAAAAGGACATGCCCTTACCTTTCTGGGATGTTGTTTATTGTGTTAATTTGGGAAGTTTAAAAGGTTAACTAGTGATTCAGCAGGAAGCCAGGGTGCTTACTTTGTATACATCCTGGGCCTGTGGAAGAGGAGGGCATGGAGACTGTGTGAGAGCTACACGCCCCCTGGGTGGGAGTAGGCTGTTTACAAGGTAGAGGAGAGAAAGAGGCTGCTTGCCTGCAATTGCACACATTTGCTGGATGTTTGCTGCCCTGAACAGTTTGCCCTCTGCCATGTGCCACTCTGCCTCTGAAACAGCCAAGTATGGACTGAAACCTCCACAATCTGTAAGCTAAATAAACCTTTCCTTCCTTCATTTTGGGTGTTGGGTATTTTGTCTCAGCAACGAGAGAAAAGTAACCAAGACAAGATCATTTACAAGATATAATTACAAAGTTCAAAATACAGCAAAAGGTAAAAGCTCCAGAGAACACCATCCAGTTGCTGAATTCCTTGCCCCCAATCCTAGCTATCTCCCAACTTCCAGGAGGGGTGCTCAGGCCAGTTTTGTCCCCCAGCTTTCCAGACCATGACTACAATCAATGTGCTTTCAACTGCTGCCTGTATCCTGCCCTCCAGCCTTCCCCGCCCTTCTGTTGCTCCCTCCCTCTGGCTGAGGTCTTCCGCCTGGAAGCATGTGGAGTGTCCCTTACGTTCCCCAAGGAAGCTGGAGGCAGCCACTCCTTTCCTTCTGTATCCATCTCAGGAGCCACAGTTTGTACAGTCTTCTTCCCAAGTGACCTGGCATCCTTTGTGTTTCTAACCTTCCAGGAACTAACTACCAGCATTCTCACACCATGCATAAACCTCAAAACCACTGCTAAGTGACATAGCCAGTCTTGAAGGACCCATCTCTGATCCCTAAGGCAGCTTGGCAAAGGAAATACAGGGACAAATATGGATCAGGGGTCACCAGAGACTGGGGGAAAAGGTCTAACTATGAAGGGACATAGGGACCTTCCCAGGTGATAAGAAATTCTGCACCTTGATGACGATAATGGCTACAGAAGCATCAACACCTGTCAAAATTCATCAAACTGTACACTCTCAGAGGGCAAGTTCCTGGTATATAAACCAGACCCAGATAACCTTGCACTTCAAAACAAACAAAAAACAAAACCAAAAATCTTCAAGGCTTCCTACGACTCAGGGACAATGTCCACGTCCCTCACTGGGCACCTGCACAGTGACTGCATTTTCCATTAGATCTCACTCCTCCCAAGCCAGGCTGGCTCAGCATCCAACTAGAGGATGACCTTAGTGAGCCCCTGAACTTGCCCCACAAGAAACAAAACAAAACATAAAGTTTCCCTCTACAACTGCATAGAAGTCCCGTTTCCATTACAAAACTCATGAAGCACAGCATACTCACTGATTTGATTTTGCCTCTGACTCCTCCACTAGAGAGTTAGCTGAGACAGAGAAGGGAAAGAAAGAGAGTGGGGAGGAGGGAGGCAGATGGGAGAACACTAAGCTCCTTGGTATCTTGTGCCTGCTCTGTGGGGTCTGGTTCAGACTCAGTACTGAATGTCTACAGAAGAAAACAGTTCATGTCTGCACTCTCCTCTTGCGACTCCTGCCCAATGGGAATAAAAACAAAGAGAAGAGTCACTAACACACTGAGTGCTCACCACATGCCTTGTTCTTTACATGCATCTCACTCAGTCCTCACAAAAGTCACAAAACACAGCATCACAGAATTGGTGCTGAGAAAATACGGTGACAAAATGAATCCATTTGAACAGTAATAGAAATTTCAAAATAGGGTATCTGTGGTGGTGGTGGGGTTGCCGCTCAGATTTTATCTTATCAAATAAAAATATTTTACTTCATCTTTTATGAAGATATTGTCATATTTGCACTAGCAAACATGCTCATTCCTAAAAGAAAAAACTACAGCTGTACCAGTGACTGTGTGCTAATAATCAGAAAAACAAAAAACAAGTTTATGCAGCTTTTTAAGAATACATTATCCACACATAAGAGGAGAATGATATTCCTCACACCTGATTTTTAGAAAATCAAACATGATTTTTAAGAGGGTCATTTTTTTTCAAACATTAGTTTGTATTGTGCATAGTCTGTCAGGTGAGGTTAAAGGCATTTAATTATAGAACCCACAATAAAACCTATATGTACACTTTTATAGAAAACTAAGGCACACAGACATTAGTGACCTGACCTAGGTCACGTGGTTAAGGACCACATTATGGACAGGTGAGTTAGATAGCAATATTATATGCAGTCAAATAGGACTGGGCCCTTGAGTGAGTCAATGCAAAGATGAAAACTTATTACAACTGTGGCTGGAGGCACACCTGTTGGAGGCCAGGCCTCAAGATAAAGACAAAATGACCAAGCCTATGATAAGTGGTCTAATAACAGCTGGCCTAATAAGTCTAGATCAACATCAGTCACCTTGGTGGGTGATCAAGATCCATGGACACGTCCCTTCCTGAAAAGTTCTTTGTTCTTTCCATGTGTACTTGTTACATGACTTGCTTGCCCATTGGATCAATATTACTTAAGTGGCTGTACTTATAATCTTATTGGTTGATCATAGCCTTGACCCATGTTTTACCCATGTGGTCATACTCTATAAAACTTCCCCTGAAAAGTGGGGTCTTTAGCACCCCACTTTCTGGGCCCCCTTTTGTCTCTCTTAGGCAGAAGCTATCTTTCTCTCAATAAATATTTCCTACTCAAAATCTTTGTTCCTTGGAATTTTTTCTTCTATTTTGAGGAACATGAAATCAGTGTTATCAGACATCTACAGCTTGGGAATTGTATTATCTCCCCTATATAATTCAGAAGTCCTGTATCATTTCTTATATCAAGTAGAGTAGATATTTCTTATATCAAGCTCAAATAGGCTGACCTAGAGGCTACAGACCTCAAAACTATCTATACTGCCTCACTGACAGCTTTTCAATTTTTCCCAAGAGCTTTTTTTCTCCTTTGGGAATTTGTCTTCTGAGGTACACAATCTCCTTATGGATTCTTGCTGTTGGTGAATCATCAGGAATCCAGCTGGAGGCAAAGGGGCAGAGTGATAGGCTACATGGAGTTTGTAGTTGGACATTGTGCTTGTGTCCTTACCTGGTCTGGGACTTAGGGTGGAAGCTGTAAGTTTAGATTACAAAAAGGAGTGGAAATGAGCAGAGGGAGAGTGTTCAGACTGTTCCCGAGAGGCAGCATGCTGTAAAGAGTCCAAGTACACACACACATCAATGGATGTGAAGTTGTTTTTAGCAAGTCTTCAAAAACACTGTTGAACTGCAGGAAATTCTGCAATCCTTTTAGACTTTTATTTGCATTGTGTTATCAAAACTCACAATATTAAATAGTCATAACAGTTCAAGGAACTGGAAGTAACCAACACTAGGTTTAAACATGGAGGGATATTTGAGTAGGGACTGCCTTGATAAGTAATCAACACTGATTATGGATACTGCTGTGTTGGAAGGATTTTTGCCCATTTGATCTTGCATTGGGATATTTAGAGAGCCCTCACCTTCCTTAATATTCTCGTACCCATGGCAGAGATATAGAATCAGATTTAGGGGGTTAAAGGCTCATGGATACACAGGAAGCAGCAAGGTGAATCTACCATCTTTCTCTCTTAATCTCAATGCTGTATTACAGGGAAGGGTGGAGGGAAGGAGGGAGAAATAAGGTAGGAGAATGGCCACTTACGCTTTCTCTCTGTCTCTGTGTGCCTGTGTTCAAAGTCCAGCTTCCTCCTGGGCATTCCACAAATTCATGAACTATTATATCTTCGTATCATTCATCACTCATCTATTATATTATTGTGTTATTCTTTTTTTAACCAAAGATTTTAATGAACAAGCTACTTAATCCCAGAAACTATATTTTAAAGCTGCCTCAAAATCACCTAACATAGTACCTCATATATCACAGTGTCTGACAGAATATCTTCAGTGGATGTTAATTATCTCCAGTTCTAATGAGAATACCACCTATTATTTACTGATGTTTCTGTCTGATGTTTCCACACATTTAACAGTTCATGCTAACAGTCTGGGTGTAAAGGATTATAATCTTCAGTTCACAGCCTACACATGTTACCCAGGATCTGAGGGCTTCAAAGACCCTTTGAGACAGGGTTCCAAGTCCTCTTCTGTGCCATTATAAAGTCATTGGCTGTCACAAGGGGTAAAGCAAGCAGAAATCTCATTCTGTGGGCTCCTGAAGAAATTAATATTTGAATATTCCTTCCATATCAGCTAAAGCATATTTACTTTTCACAACTTACTCCTCATGAATATCAAACAAATAAAAATAAACACTTTTGAAAAAGAGCTTTAGATTCCTCAATCACTTAGCACTATGGCTAAACCACAGAAAGGACCCTGAAACAAAGGGGAACTACTCAGCTTACATTTTCCCCATTACAGTATCACTAATCTTACTTTCGAACAGTAATTGTTCTTGCCACCAAAAAAGACTGGTGGTAACATGACGTACAGATCTATGAAACTTTTCCAAAGCACTTGTATATGCACAAGCTCCTTATTCTCATATGCACTCTGATAGACAGGACAGGTTAAAACTAAAGCATCATTTAAAACATCAAAACAATTTCAATCCCTTGCCCTGGCCCTTAGACACGCACCATCAGGGCCGGTAGCCTTCAAGATGCAAAGGCTAAGAAAGCAGCTCAAAAATAAGTACACACAGAACTAAGAGTGAGAACTGAAAACCACTGAACAGTGCTCTTCCTCTCTAAGTAACTCACTAGCTGCTTGGGCTGTGAGCTGTTGGCCTCTAGAAGTTGTGGAACACAGTCCCCCTGCCCTGGCCCAAAATTTCCATAGGACCTGAGACTCCGCACTTAACAGCTAACAGAAAACAAGTTAAAATAACACCTGAATGTCAAACGTTTAGGGCTCCAAGAAAGGCCTATTGTTTGGGATTCTGTTTCAGAGGTGCTGGGCAGAATTCCTGAAATTCCTTATCTTTTGGGCAATGTGACCGAAACCACAAATAGCCCTCTCACAACAAGTCAGTGCCAGGCCGGGTTTCAGTTAGGGACACAGGTGTGGCCACCTTCCACCTCCACTCCGGGAGGCAGGAAGGGCCATGGATCACCAGCAGCCATCAGATCAGTTGTGAAAGCTGGGTGGGCAAGTCATCTTATCAATAGGTGGCAGTAAAGGTAATTTCTCCCCTCCTTAGTAACCCAGCAATCTGCAGTAGAGGCCCCTCTCCTGGAGCTTCAGGACAGATTTTAACCCTTTTTAGCCCTATCTTTGAACAGGTGGTCTCAAAGCCTAGCACTCAGCTCACCTGTTCAACCCTGAGGCACTTGATGTTTTTCAGCTCCTTTGAAGTTTCCCATTGGTCTTTCCAGAATTATAGTACACAAGGTATTTTTTTGAAAAGCTATTACAATGCACCCATTCATTTTCTCTAACATTTATGGGATCACTGTGTCCAAATTCCATTCAATGAATCAATTAATATTTAACTAGAAATGCACTCTCCAAAAAAAGACCATTAAGAAAACAAGTTGCCCCGGGTGCACTGCATGCCCATAATCCCAGCCTTCCAGAGGCTGAGGCAGGAGGATCGTTGAGTTCGAAGCCAACTAGGGCCACAAAGTGAGCTCAAAGCAAGCCTGAACTTCGTAGTGAGACCCTGTCTCCAAAAGACCAAAAAAAAAAGGAAAACAAGTTGAAAAAGCAAGAAAATAGAGGACTATATTAATGAACCTCACTTCTCTCCTCTAGGATATATCTAGTCACTTCATGATCTTTTACTCTGATAATAATCAGCGCTGTGCACCACTAGAGGTAACTTTCTAAATTAACCAACCCCACTGAGCAAATAACTGTCACATTTTCCGCCACACTCCCCCACCCCTAGGCACCCTGTCCTTTTCACTCACCAGCCCAGAGTGAAGGCCAGACTTTCCTCTTCTCAATTTCCTTGTAAATCGTAAATTACCTTCTCAGCTTTTCTTAGCTTCTCAAAATGGACTCTACATTCTAACTATCTTAGAATGGTTAGAATAGCCATTGACAGGAAGCTTCTTTCTGCCTCCAGGCAAGGCCTGTCTCCCTACCCACTGTGCCAGCCTGTGCACTGCCTTCCCCTCCCACCTTTTATAAAGCCACACTTCCTGCTCTGGTGGCAGAAATAACCCCTGCACTCTATGGCAGTGACTGTGAACCACTCACAAGCCCACTCTCCTGCCTTGATAGTCAAGGACACAGCACACAGCTCCCTCCCACCCCTTTCCTCCATCCCATCTGGAACTGTCTCATTTCTAGTACCCAGGCTGGAACCCTCCCATCACTGAACCTAAGCCCTCCCGTATCTCCTTGGTGCAACCTCTTCTCTCCTATTAACTCATAAGCAGCTAGAGGGAGGGTTTAGTGTCTAATTCATCTTTTTTATTATTATGACTACTCAGCAGCTAGCATTGTTATATGCTCAAGTGTTTGTTGAGTAAATGAGCAAATGAATAAGAAATTCTACAAGGCAAGGATGGATACAAAGAGAATGAATTATTAGGAGCTGCTAGTTATAGAAAACCAACATAGCTCTGCCCTCCCAAAAAAGTATCAGCATCTGAGAAATTCAGGAATGAAGATTGCTTTAAAAGTAATTATAATAAAAAAGTCAGCATTAACTGTTCTTTTCAATAAACCAATAGAAATTATAATTATCTTAGCTATTATGTGTATATATAAGTATTATCTCCCTTCCTTCTTTTCTCCTTTCCCTCAGCCCAGTTGTTCTTTCCTTTTGAGCAGTTTCTCCCTTTACAACTACTTTGAAGATAACAATGTACAATATATCAGCCATTGTTGATTTCCTATCATCTTGTTTTGAAATTCTGTATTGTTTTAATGTTTTTTCTATTTTTCATTCTCTTTAAAATAAATAAAACAAACCCAAAAAAGTAATCCTAACAACCCAGTTCTCTGAGTATTGCTCTACAGCTGAGGCTTGGCCCCTGAAGCCTCACTTTGCTGTCCTCCAGAGAGGCTGATCCCCTGCTTTGCTTGTTCCTTCTGCTGCTCGCTCTTCTCCCGCCCTCATTCTGGGGCACTGCAGTCTTCTGCTTTGTTCTGTGGACACTCCCTCCCTAGATAACCTCAGTTTTAAATACCTCCTCTGGCCAACGTACCTCTCCAACTTGGCTCTCCACCTGGCCTCCAACTGCCACCGTTGTGAGCCTGTAAGTGTGGGTGACACAGCAGTTGCCTCTGCTCATAGCCCTCTGTGTCTGAGTGGAAGCGAAGGACTGCAGACATCCCAGGCCCAGGTTCTGAGCTTTCCACCCTCTCTGCCCTCCTGTCAGTCACACTTCCCTCCTGCTCGGAATCCTGTCACTTCTGTGTCTTCTACCAAGAATGCTCCTCCCTACATGGTCACTTCTGCATTGCTACAGGTTATGCTGAAAACCCAGCTTCTCTCAGGGCCCTCCTTAGACACACTGATATTCCCTGTCCCCCAACACCTTCACCCTCCTTAATGGCCTGACTTTTTGTGTTAAGCACTCACTAGGAACCAACACACCACATACTTTATTATTTATCTTGCTTCATGTCTGTTTTGCCCACTGGAATGAAAGCTTCATAAGGGGAAGAATTTGCTTCTACTTTGTTCACTAGGAATGCCAAGAGCCTAGAAGAGCTCCTGGCCCATAGTATATAATCCAGAAGTAATTGCTACATGAATGAGCTAGCTTGTTACATGTAAATATTCTTTTCTGTAAAGAAAATATAGACATGGTCAACAAAGTGGAGCTTCATATTATCCATACACCAAAATGAAAGCTTTTCACCTTTCATGGGAAAGCCTTTTGTGGACACATACACTGGTCAGTTTTAATGAGAAAACATTTTACATTTCATTGCAAGTGCCACAGAGAACAAGGCTTAAGCCTGGCTCCTTCAGGGGTGGGCTACAGGAATTAACCATAGTAAGCCAAATTAGAAAGCCTCTCCACCTCCATCCAAAGTAAGTTATGACTAAATGACACTACAGTTGCAGAAAAAAAAATAATGTTCTTAGGTAAAAAGAGTGAAGAAAATGTTTAGATATCAATGAATATATGCACCAAAACAATAAGGAAATATTTAAGCACTGAGAGTGTTTCTAAACAAAATAAAAATGAATATGGTTGCCAGCTTACATTTAAACTTTGTCTTATGCTTTATTAAATACTTTGACAAGTACCAGGAGATGGCAAACTTATGTCCATGGACCAAACCCTGCACGATGTCTCCTTTGTAAATAAAGTTTTATTGAAACATAGCCACACTCAATAGGTTACATATTGTCACACGTGCTTTTAGCTACAACAGCAGGTCTGAATAGTCGCAACAGAGACCAGATGGCCTGAAAAGCCAAAGGTATTTGCTACGTGGCCTTTTATAGGAAGCTGGCTGTGCCCAGATCTACATGGTCTCCTTCAATCCTCATATCATCCTACTGGGAAAGTCTAGCCCATGAGAGGTGGAGTCAGAGCTTGAATCTCAGACAGTACAATTTTGTTATTTGTCCCTCAATATCAGATGGACAAACGTTAAGAGATGTTGCTTTCCCTAGAGTTTCATGCCAGAACAAGTCAAGCGGAGTCTCACCTGCACCTCCTAGGACCAAGCATCCATGGTCACCAGTTACTATGAGTGGGATACAGTCTGCAATCACTGAGGAAATTATACATCTACCCAGATCACCCATAACAAGGAATTCACATAGCTAGTCCATGAATTGCAGTTTTCAAAACTGGTTCTTTCTGAATTATCTGGGAGGTAGAGATTTTATTTATTTTTTTTTTGAGACAGGGTCTTGCTAAATAGTTCAGGCTGACCTTGAACTCACTGTGTAGCTGAAACAGACCTCAAACTTGCAGTGGTCCTCCTGCCTCAGAGTCCCAAGTGCTGAGATTACAAGTATGTGCCACCACACCCACCTGGGAGGTGTTTTAAAAAACATATTGGCGCATCCGAAAGCAAGATGGATTCATGGATGTGTAAGGGATAGATCTGGGTAAAGCAAATCTTAGCGGTAGAATATAGATGGTTAATATGTCAGCTCCCACTTAAAAATGATTTTAATTCTGCATCTTTCAAGATTTTCAAAACAAAATGCTAGAAAAGAAATGTATTACTTGTTCCCAGCTGAGGCCTACTAAATCACAATACCCAAAAATGAAGCAGGGATCTCATTTTTAAAAGCTCCCTGAGAAGGTAGGAATGGGGATATTGCCGATAATCCCAGCAGTTTGGCAGGATGAGGCAGGAGGATCACGGGTTTGAGGCAAGCCTGGATAACTTGGCAGTTTAAGGAGGCCTTGTCTCAAATTAAAATACAAAAAGGGCTGGGGATGTAGTTCAGTGCAAAGGCCGTGTGTTCAATCCTCAGGACCACAAAACAAACAAATAAACAGAAGCTCATAGAGAGATTCTGATTCTACTTCACCTGTGGGGACTGCTGCATGAGACGGCAACTTCCTGTGTCAACAGAACTCATTTCTTAGCCTTGAGGTTCTTCAAGTCTGTGTCCTCCGAACACGGTCCATGCAAGACAGAAAGAACGGAAGCCACCCCTCCCTCCTCCCTACGACAGCCAAAGGAGCCATTACGCCCCCTCCCACTCTGTCCTCCTCAGGGTGTCCCAAGCTACTGGCCTCAGGGTCACTCTCCACCCCCGGGTGACCTCTAATCCTCAGGTACCACTGACAGGGAGCCACGCTTGTGGAACAGGGATGTTCTCCCTGCTCCTATGCTCCAGAACCTGCCTGGGCCAGTGGGCTTAAACCTGGGACCTGTCCAAGATGACTCTCTTTACTCCTGCTCCCCATTACTGGGAAAGTCCTCAAATAGGTCTGCAAAATGCACAAACTGTGCACAAGTGGCCCACTGATGCCCTGTAGAAGCAGCTCCTTGTCGTCCTCAGTCAGTGGTCAGTGTTCAGTTGAGGAGGGTGGCCAGCGCTGACGGGCTCTAGAAACCTGAGGCAAAGACCAGCAGGGAACCCCAGAGAAGCAGCAGAGGCTGCTGAAAGAGCTCCAGAAAGATGCCGAAGGGGATCATGAGCCTCGGCTACTAAGAAGCTGACGGGTGGCAAGGAGCGGCCAAGAGTTGTGACACCAACAGGCAGATCTGCAAAGCTACAGAGTTGTGATTTCCATCCAAAGTGAGCAAAAGAGCCCTCAGCTAACTGGTGACACAGGGACCCTAATGGGTCCCTAAGATGACAGAGGCAGACAGTGGCACCTAATCTGTCTTCCTGTTACAGTCTGGCATTCAAGTGAGATCCAAAAGTGCACAGCAAGGTTACCTTCCTTGCTAAATCTGTCTTGGAAAATATGGGGAATATTCCCCATGAAAAAGAATATATTAACACATAACGGGTCTACTGCTATTTCATATTATTAAATAGTTGCAAATATATCATTTGAAATATCTAGTAGGGTAAATGTCATTTGCTCTTACCCATATAAACAAAAGCTCTCCAAGGGTCCTGTAAGCAAATGTTTAAAAAGTATTAATCTGGGCAATACCTGGAGAGCCTAAAGGGTCAGGTTCTGGGAACAGAGGCCCTCGGTTACCTCTCAGCACTGACCTCCCACTAGCCGGTGGCTTCCACTAGCCAGTTAAGCCCTGCTGCTGCTTCTTACCCTATGAGCAGGGCTGCGAGATGCACTGCTCAGAGGCACTAAGAGCAGTCATGGCATCAAGGGTGCCATCTGGGTGGCACCCAGCTCCAGGCTGGCTGCTGCTTCTACTCCCACCATTATGTAGTTTGAGGCACTAACGAGAAAGCATATTTGGAGGAGATGAAACTGGAGTTTCAGGCTCCAAAACAAAGTCATCATAGCTCTTGGCCATCCTAGGAGCCCTCCTCAGTGCTCCACCAGACACGTCCACCCCAAGTGCCTGGTTGCCCTTGGAGGTCCTGGGGACAGTCGCTAACATTCAGTGTTACAATCAGCAGTCTGACAGCAGACAGTCAGTTTTCCTCACTCTAGAAGGAGGGAGAAATCAGAGCAAGAAAGTGGTTTGAATGAACTCATTAAACAACTTGTGATTTTTGAAACAAGGTTGGGGTCATAAGTCATCAACAATTTAAGTCAAACAAATGTCTAAGTGATTCGTTGTATTTTTTATTGCTGCTATTCTGACACTCTGACAGCAAGGTCATAAAGCAAATGACCCCAGCATTGTACTTTTCCTCCACAGCTATTTGTCTTTAGCAGATCACACAATACTTTCTTTCTTCCTCAAGGACCCTCAGTGACACCTTGGTGCTGCTACTTAGTGCACACATTTTAGCCTGGTACCTAAGGCCCTGGGGCCTGGCACTCACAAAACCCTGTCTCTGCCTTTTCTTATTTACACTCCTTACTGCTCACTGTTCCCTGAAAAATACAGTATTTAACCCAACTGCTTTTGAAGAGTGAAGAAACATTAAACAGATTTTTCCTACAGACCTCTGTCAGTCTTCACAAGGGGATATGACACAGTGTATGGGAATCAAGACACGTAACTTGCTGCAGGTCACACAGCTAGCAAGAGATGGCACTGATAAAGTGGTGCTTCGGTTCACTAACTTAGTTCTTTCCATGATTCTGGTCACACATCGAACTGGATGTGAACTGAATCAAATATCCCCATAAGGTAAACATTGACCCTAACCATTGAATTTAATGTGGTTCTCATCCAATTTAGTTTGTGACCAGAATCATGGAAAGACGTTCATGAATTGCGGTAGCACTGCTAGATCTCACTATGCATAGAAGCCAAATGGGTCCATGTTCATAACACATCTTAATTCTCTTTACTTTCCCTCTGCCTGTTTTCTTGACAGATATGCTCCTAATTGCAACTGCACAACTGCCATTCTTTTCCCATTAGACTAAACTCCTTGATGGCAGGGATACTGTTACTGTCCTGTGGTTTGCCACTGCGTGCTTGAGGCCTACAAGACACTGGTAGAGGGTTAAACAAGTTTCAGCATATAATGATTTTCCTCTACTCTGTGAATGCATATATATATATATATATATATATATATATATATATATATAAAAAACTGAAATTTTCACAATAACCAGAATGTGCACATAAAACCAACAATTTCATAGTAGCCCAAAGTTGCCTTATGTTACTGTCTAGCTGGGGCATATAAGCTCCAGTGAAGTGTTTTGTACCTATCAGGCATCCTGGGAGTTACGGAGCTGAGCATTTTCTTTCAACATAAATGATGCTCAAAACCTGCAAATGTGGTTCAACTTTCAACTGCTGCCTTCAGTTTGAAAATAGACAACGTTATTTATGTCAACACAACGTATCAGCTATTATATTATAGACACTTCTGCAACGTGGTAAAACTTAAGGCCCATTAGAAAAGATGAACAAAAATCTGTCGAGGGTAATGAATTCTTGTTTACCATTTCTCTGGTGTGAGAAACTGTCAATAAGGACCAGAATGTACCCTAGATATTATGAAATAGGAACAAAATGCCCAGTTGGGAAGGGGAGCTAGGCAGGGCGAGGGGAAATGAAGGAAGGGAAAAGAAAAAAACACAACAAAAGATGCAAAAAATGGAAACAAAGCCTTTGTAAATAAGGAGGGGCCATGGGAATGAAGGGAAGATAAGGAAATGGGGAAAAAAGGAATTGAGATAAACAATAATTTCCACTGACTTGGTTTCAGTAGTTTTCTATGGGCTTTGTTCTGTGTGTAGAGCACGAGTGAAAATAAAACTCAATATTGATTTTTAAAGCCTTGTTTACACTGTCATTAACTCACTACCACCATAGGCAAATAAAGAATAAAGTCAAATAACACATGCTGTAACAGAGTACCTGCTATACTCAAAAATCTGAACAAGAAGTTACAGCTTCAGGTATCATAAGGAAATTCAAAAGCATCTGCATTTATTCACTGGAAAAACACAACCCAACAGACAGGATAAGGCCATTTGCTAGGCACTATGATTTACCCATTATAGGACCTATCAAAAAATTTCATTTCATATTAGTTAAATAACTATCATAATGGTGATTCTGCAACAAATATTTCCCTATGCTAGTGATTAGCCAATTAAGTCTTTAAAGAGTGCAAGAATTTAAAGTAAAGGGAAACTTGCCTGGCAATTACAGAAATTAAAACGCTCCGGTAAGTTTGGCAGTGTATTCTGAGGGTAGAGCCTTTTAAAACTATGTAGCAAGACTGGATATATCACATTTAGGTACAAATTCCCTTTGATGAATGTGATCATTGTATATGTCTAAATTGTACCAATAAATTTTTTAAAAAACAGCTACATAGCAAACTGCAATCTCCTTCAAAGTACAAAGCATCTACTTCATATCCCATAGCCTATATAAATAAGTGTTTCAGGTGTCAGTGGAAACCATTTAACCATGGTTACTACTCCAGTATCACATTATTTATTTTACTACTTAAGAGTACTAGAAAGTTTTTAAAAACTTTCTATTTTATATGAAAAAGTTTACTTTTTTGCAAACTAGAACATGGCTGAGCATCCTCTCCGTTGGTTTCCAAACACTAGCAACCATGCTGTACCTCAAGAATATGTATAGACCTCTCGAGTTACTGTAACAAACAAGCGGACTAGGTACCATGCAAAAGTCCCAGCTACTGGCCATTCAGCTTTCAGGTGTGAGGACCAACGCACCTCAAGCTCCTTCTCATGCTGGTGCTCTGTTGTCCTGCCTGCAACAGAACACATTTGCAAATGCCAGTTTCCACGTTATCACAGAGCCGCTGTCATGCCAAGAGGCAGAAAATGATGCTGTAGCTGTCCTTAGAATCTTTGGCTCTGCAGAAAACTCCTAGCAGTTGTCACTGGGGATAGGGCTTAGCAGGACACATGGACAGGTCACTTATTCCATGGCAGCATGTTATACATTTATTTCTTTCAACAAAAGCATACTTAGGAAATAAGGACACATTGACAGTACACACTACCAAATTTGAAGTTATTTACGAAAATGAGTGCATTAAAAATCACCGTGTGTCTCTACTCTGACAGTCTAAAAGCAAATGAATTCCAGAGTTCTTCTAGGAGCATCCCATCTCAGAGGCTCAGACATACCACCACCCTTACTTCCTGCTACACTGTTAACACCTTGCGCTGTCACTGAAGCAGCTGAGATCTAAATCATGCCAGACTTGGGAGGACAGAGAGTTATCAAATGAAACTTAGACTTACTCAACCTCATACAGAGCTACAACACTCAGATTACTCATAACAATGAAAACGGCTACATTAGTAGTTTTCAAGTAAATTTCAGTACTGAAGTTTTCTGATAAGGAAAAAGACTACACAAACATTGGACAAACCTATCATTTCTTCTTGATTCTCTTCTTTCTGCACTTAGAGGACACTATTCCCTTTGAGGTAGATCCTGTCTCAGCAGGTTTTACAAGCCTTGGAGACGTGTAGCTGTGGTAGGCCAATGCCAGTTCTGGCTGCATCTTAATCCTTCAAGAGGTTTCATTTCCTTCTAGGAATATGAAGTGATCTTCAGTAGCAAAGAAACAACTTCAAACAGCAATTCTACTAACGCATTAACTCAACAAAATTTGATAGAAATTGTATTTGGTCATGGGAGAGTTCTTTGTTGACATCTGGAAACTCCAACGTGATTTATAAATAAAGTAAATGATACGGGCCAAGTCTTTGGGATTTCAAGGACTTGTGCAAGGACAACGGCTTGTTCTTAACCCCAAAGTTTATAATGGCACAAACGAGTGCTTCCTGCCTGGAAAACAGAATCAATAATAAACTCACAGGTTATATACACAGACACTGAAATGAAGAAAGTCTTTGGAAATGTTAAAGGATATGAAGCTACAGTTAAAGCGAGAGAATATGATGAGCGGTTCCTTAGGAAGCACAAGGTCTGGGGTTCTAGAGACAGTGCGCCGGTCCCCACACAAATTGGGAGAACAGCAACCTGAACATAGCATTTGTAAAGCGGAAGTAAAGGAGCCCTACGGCAAAGGCCAGTGGCCAGAAGAAAAGCTGGAGGTTCCTCATAATCCTAGGAAGACCTGGGTTTGCAGAATCGTACCCAAATAAACAGGGGAAATCCCCTACACAGTTAGAGCGAAGTGTTGTCCCTTCTCTGAAGGTACCTAAAGGCCAAGCTCACCTCTTAAGTTCCTAGAATGTCTAGATATTTACAAATGTTTGATCTACAAGCAAACCAGGCGCGCATCTTTTTAAAAGTCATCCAACGACAACAATTCAACACGTGAGTCACGTGCTCCAAAGCAAGTACCCAAGCCCTGCCGGGTCTCTGTGTGCCTTGGGAAGCCCGAGCAAAAGACGCGGTAGACTGTAGCCCCTCTGCACCAGGGTTCCCTCGCTAGGAACCCGCCCCCGGCTGGCCCTTCCGCTCGCTTACTGTTGCTGGACTTGAGGTCCCGGTGTAGGATGGGCACCACTGCCTCCTCGTGCAAGTAGAGCATGCCACGCGCGATCTGCACTGCCCAGTTGACCAGCACGTGCGGAGGGATGCGGCGCGCCCGGCACGGGCCTGGTGCGCGTGGGTCGGTGGCTGCCAACGCGCGGTTGAGCGCCCCACCGCGCGCAAACTCCAGCACCAGGCAGAGGTGCGGCTGCCGCAGGCACACGCCGCGCAGCTCGATGATGTTGGGGTGCCGCAGCATGGCGAAGAGCTGAGCCTCGCGCCGCACGCTCTCGGCCGCCGCCGCCGCGTCCTGCTCGGGATCGCGGCGCGCAGCTTTCACCGCCACTTCCTGGCCCTGCCAGGTGGCGCGGAACACCTGCCCAAAGCCGCCCGCGCCGATCAGCTCCTTAAGTTCCAGCCGCTCGAAATCGACATGTACGGGCGAGCCCGGTCGCGGCGGAGGGACTTGGGGCGCGGCCGGGGACGCGGGGCTGCACGGCGCCACGTAGCTGGCGGGGAAGATGCCCAGGCGCCGCCGCACCTGGCCGGTCCACCAGCCCTCGTCGCCCGATACCGCGGCGTCCTGCGACAGCACCTCCACTAGCTGGCCGCGCCGCAGGCTCAGCTCGTCTTCGCCGCGCGCCTCGTAGTCGTACAGCGCGGCCCACAGCCCCGCGCCCGTCGGGGACGCGCCGCCCGGGCTGGAGGAGGCGGGCGCCAGGGATCGCGGCGCGTCGGCCATGGGCACGCCGGGCTGGACCTCAGCCTCCGGGACGGCCCGGAGCGCTCATCGTTGGGTGAGTTGGGGCGCGTGAAGAGCGCCTGGCGCTCTGGGATGGTGAGGTCACGCCCACCGCCCGCGGGCCCCGGCCTGGATCCCTGCGTCTGCTCGGCCGCCTGGGACACAGCAGCGATTCCCGCGGCCTGGGGCGCTGTCGCCCGTGTTAGCGCTGGGCATGCAGCCCATCTGCCGCGCGCTCCCTAGCCGAGGAGCGCCCCGCCCTTTCCAGGTCCTTTCGCACCCTCCCGGCCCCGCCCTCCTCCGAACCTGCCACCTTCCGGCGCCCACCCCTCGGCGCGCACCCTGGCGCCAAGGTGGGCCGCGCCCACGCGCCTGCGGGCGGAGCCAGGAGTGGGCGGAGTTGAGACTTCGGGGAAGTTTAAACCTAGGGTGGTAATGCTGGGCTATTCTCTTCTCTGTACAGCCGGGGAGGGTGCAAGGAAAACCGGTGTGTTAGAGGCTGGCGGAGAGGAGACCGTGCCTGGTGGCTGACTAGCGGACCGCGGCGCCGGACCTGGGCCAGTCGCGCGTCGAGGCACTGAGTGGCTGCATTTAAAGTATGCAGATTGCTGAAGGCAGCGCTGAGCGAGCCCGGGGGCAGAGCCGGGGTCCGCTGAGGGCGGGCTGCCCTGAGGGGAAGGGCCCGGCCTGCCGCCTGTGCACGAGCACGCTGGAGTGCAGAGGTAGTGAACCTCCTGGAGCAGGATATAAAGGTAAATATAGAAAGAGTCAAATATTAAAATTGCAAAAATTTAAGTTATCCCTTAGCAGTCGGATTCCCTAAGCCTGCGTCCTGGGCTGCCTGTTAACTACCGCAGGGGAGATTGTTCGAAGCCAGAAGGTGAGGGCACGTGGGGATTCTGAATCACGCAGCCACAGGGTTTGCGTTTTCCATCTTTCTTTCAGCCGCTGGTTTAAGGCCCTTTATCAGCTGTGTGACCTTAAGCGAGTTACTTTGTGACTCAGTTACCTCATGGTAAAATGATAATAATAAGTCGCCAACTCCTAGGATGGTTGGGAAGACTGAGTTAGGAGATTTCAGGAGGATGGAGATGAACTTAGTACGTAGCAGATACTCAATAAGTGTTAGCCCTTATTAATAGCCCTTTTAATGAACAGCAAGCAGATGTCTGGCTTGGCCCCACTGGGAAACATAGTTTCTAATTTTTTTCTACTATTTCCACTTCTGATTATGACAGGCAACATGTATTCTATATTTACAGCAATGAAATTCAGATTCCTAACTCAATAAGAGAAACAACGAATCAACCTAAGAGCAAAAAAATGGTACACTGGCACATGGATATATCAGACTGATTAAGATAGTACTTTATTGACTAAAGATTGGAAAATATTGCTGGGGTTGATGGGTGACTTGATGTTTTAGCATGGAGCAGTTATATAATTAAATTCAAAGAACAGAAAGGGCATTAAGTGTGGAAATATTTGATTAGGGCAAAGACAAAAAGTCACATATAAGGCTTACAGAACAATAGGAGAATTTAGGAGGGTTCGAACCTACCGGAAATGTTAGCCTTGGTAAATAAATACAGAAGCATTAAAGATGATAGGCAGAGAAGAACCCTAAGGATTTAGTCACCATTACAGGCCCACACGGCTGATAAAGGGCTTTAAACCAGCGACTGAACAATGGAAAACACAAACCCCGTGGCTGCGTGATTCAGAATCCCCACGTGCCCTTGCCTTCTAGCTTCGAACAGTCTTTCCTGCAGTTGTTAACAGGCAGCCAGGATGCATGCTTAGGGAAATCCGACTGCTAAGGGATAACTTAAATTTTTGCAATTTTAATATTTGACTCTTTATATATTTATCTTTATATCCTGCCCGAGGAGGTTTACAACCTCTGCACGCAAACGTGCTCGTGCACAGGTGGCAGGAGGGCCCTTCCCCGCACACTCCCTAATCCAAAGTAGAGGACCCAGGTAAATTTCAGAAATTTAGAATTGGGATTTTAATAGCATAGTACATGTATGAATTTTAACATTTCCCAGGAACATATGGGGCAGTCATATCTCATCATCAAACTAACATTTCTTCCTAAAATGTACGAACATCGTCGCTGAGTGGACTGAGCACTGCTGACAGCCTTCTGCCATTTCAAGTCAAGCAACAAGCGTGGTGCCATGCTACAAAACACACTTGGAACTTGAGAACTGTGCAGAGGGCTTGTGGGAGGTGCTTAGCTTAAGCAAGCATGTGGATGATGGCACAGAACAACCTAGGGAGCAGTCTCAAGGAGAAAGTTGTTTGCTCCAGGTTGCTTTGGGCACAGCTAGATATATCGGGGGAGAGGACAGGAACCAGAGAGAGGTGAACAGGGATGGAGGACACTGTGTTCTGCAAGCAGTTCTGTAAGCAGGGTGCCTGGTGGGCTCTGAAGAGAGCAGGGGCTTTGCAAATGCCTTGGACTGAGAAGGCCTTCAGAGCTGCATTGGGGCTGCAGACCCATGTGCTCTGCTCTGCTGTCTGCAAACACAGCCTTAGTCCTCCAGCTCGGGAGCCCAACTCCTCAATGGAGTCACCAGCTTGTACCTGGAGAAGTGCCAGGAGTTTCTAACTGTCCACTTGTGGCTCAGACTCTCCCTTGGAAGCAAGCGCAGTGGCCTCGACTTGTTATCTGGGAGCACCAGGGGTCTGTCTGAGCTTGATGATCCTGAAGTTCATCTGTTGCTTTTTTTTAACCCCCCAAATCATAGCTGGGGAAGAAAGAGGGACATTGTGCACTATTGAGAGTTGTGTACTGTGACTATGTCTTCTCAGTCCAGCCCAGCACAGCCCACCTGGATGATACTAACACAAGGACGGAGTGGTGACATGGAGCTTTGTGGTGTGCTTGTGTGTAAGCAGGAGACAATGAAAGTAGGACCCAGGGGAAAGTTCAAAGGAATCAGATCAAGAGGGCATTATGTTGGTATTCAGCAAGAGAGCGAATGGCTGGGAAAAATAAAAAGAGAGTGAATGGCTGGAGTGGGGTTGTCTTCTTAAACAACGCAATCATATTCTTCAGTGTTTGTCTTAGAAGGAGAAGAGACTTTTGCTAGTTGGTTTCTCTGGAAGAGTCTTCCTTTAATTATCCCTGCACCTGTGATTTTAGCTCGACAGTGAAAGTGTGGACACAGAGATCACTGAGAACCTTGCAGAGGCCAACAAGGTCATTACTATTTTCCTAATTAAACTGCAGTGTTATTGTTTTGTTTTCTGTGTTGACATTTGCACTGAGGGTGCAAAAATCAGCAGTGAGGAGCACAGATTACAGCAGGACTGATTTTTTATTTTAGTTTTTATTTGTCCGTGTTTGTAGTACATGATAATTACATCCATTGTAGGGAATAGGTACATGTACATAACGCATCTCAGTTCTATTTCCGCCCTACCTGCCACCCCTACTTTTATTTTTCCAGAGTCAGATTCATTTATGTATCTTATAAGATCTTATAAAGTTAATTATCATGTATACAGATTGAAAAACAGACCAATAAGCCAAAGAACATATAAAAGAGGTAAGACAATTGTACTAAGTTCAGGTACACTTTTAGACACATTGTCTGCATTGGATTACAATACCTTTTTCTTCTTTATTCCTTCTCTCTATTATCTGTCTTTATATCATATGTTATATGTTGATTTTTTCGTGTAAGAGAAGCCATGTGATACTTGAGCTTGTTTGTCTGAGTTATTCATTTAATGTTATGGTCTCTAGGCTGATCCATTTTCCTACAAATGACTCGAGTTTATCCTTTGTAGCAGGACCAAATTGTATTTCTCTTCAGTGTCACATAGGTCTCTGTAAAACAAAAAAAGTCAGGTTCTCTTTCTTTGTTTCTTTTTTCTTTCTTGTGGTACTGGGGATTGAATCCAGGGCCTTTCAACTGAGCTACATCCCCAACCCCTTTTAAACATTTTTTTCAAGACATGTTCTTGCTAAATTCTTAAATTACCCAGTCTGGGCTCAAATATTCAATCTTCTTGCCTCAGCCTCCCAAAGGATGAGGATTATAAGCATAAACCACCATGACTAGAGCCAGGCTCACTATAAAATGTCTTCGATAAAGCAGTAAAAATTATCCCTGGGTCCTTCATATTCTACATGACAGAATGGGACTGTGTGGAAAGCAGTTCTGCCATGTGCTCCAGGGCCCCAGCTGTTTTGAGAAAGAGCATTCAGGGGGATTCTCAGTTGTGCTGACCTTGCCACCTTTTTATGGAATACCACTGACACTGGCATAGAAACTAGTTATTCAGACTCGGATACCTGAAGACACATTCTTGAAAATGATCTTGTTCTAACAGACAGTTATGATGAAGTATTTGCTGCTAAGGTTAAAATATGAGCTTCCAAGCAGAAATGAGAACTTTAGAAACTTGTACCTGCTGTCGTGAGCTCAAAAACTGTTCAAGTACAGTAAGCTCTTAAAGACTTGAGAGGTGATACTAATAGTGTATTAATAGTGATGTTAAAGAGTGTAATTTCTTGATATTGGATGATGAAATTTGGCAACATGTGAAAAATTCTTTTAGCTCAATAAACCAATGTTTCCAAAAGGTTAATGTCATTTTAATACCACCAAATCACACATGGGCCAAAGGTTCTTTTAAAGGGCATTGTGAAAGATTTATTGATAATGGCTTCAGATTCCATACTGCTGCTAATCTTTAAGAGACCACCACAGTTTGAGCTTTGGTATAGTACCAGTGAATATCCACTCTTAGCTGAAAGTATTTGGATACTTCTGCCTCAGAAAAGATCATGGTTTCTGGGAGCTGGGTGGAGGCGGGAGGAAGGGTGGTGGCTGTGTGTCTAAGTGGGCAGCATGGGAGCACAGTACGATGGATTTGCTGTATCTTCCCGTGGGGGTTATGGGAATCAGCACACCTGAACAAAGTGGCACAGAACCAGCCTACACATAAATGACTGCACATAGAAATAGCGAGTGCCAAATGAAGTCCCTGGACTTTATCAACGGTGATTTCCTGGCTGTGATTTTCTATAATTATGCAAGCTAACCTTATGTAGGAAAAAGGAGTAGAAGGTTTACAGTACATCTGTACTATGTCTTACAAATGCATGTAAATCTATAATTGTCTCTAAATAAATACTTTTTTAAAAGTTCTACTTCTTCCAACTGTTGTACATGTCTCTGTGAGGCCATATACTCCCTCCAGGATGATATGTAACAACAAAGCAGAAGCATGTAGGACAGCAGCCCCCTGTGGCGCATGCGCTATAGGTTCGCCAACACTGATATAGGGGAACACAGCTGTCTTCTACTAGGTCAGATATGAAAAGGGAGTTGTAAAAATAAGAAATAATGCAGTCAGCTTCCCCATGCATTACAGCTTTAGAAAAACAATTATTTTTCATAAAAAGCATTAAATATTTCCATGTAATAGATTATTACATTTTAAATAAAGCTATAAATAGTGTTTTACACATTTCTATCTTAATTTCCAATTTGGAAATTATTGATGGTTATAGTACACATACACAAAAACTCAAGATCGTCAATTCCTCTTTAAGTGCATACAGGAGCCCTGAGGCCAGAGAACATTAATATTAGCACCCCTGGGTTAAAGGGGGTCGAGAAGAGGAAAATCTCACTGATGAAGATCTTGTTCAGATAGGACATTGAGCCTTTTGCTGGATGCTCTGGCCAGTGCAGACTGGCTGGGACATCTCAGCAAGCTTTTGCTAAAAGGCAGTGAGTCTGCAGTATGGGACCAAACCCTCTAGTGAGCCTGAAGCACTCACTTTTGGGGTTCTGGTAGAGGTTTAAAGGGTGACTGACTTTTCCCTCTTCTCTCATTTGCTTTGACTTCTGTTTCCTGTCTGAGTCTGAAAGGAAACACCATAGCTAGTAGCAGGAGGGAGGTCCCCTTTCATGGGACAGCTACTCTACTAAGAGGACAGTGGTAACCATAGAGAGGAGGAAGGCAAGAGACAGCTACCACTGGAATTGGTGAAGAGAAGGCCTCTGACATTTCAAAACCTAGCTTCCATGTGTAGGGATGGAAAGCAGTTTACAGTGAAAAAATGGAGTGGGGAAATGGAGAGGGTGAAAATTAACCTAGAATTGCTCTTGCCTAACAGCATCAGTACTATGAGGGGTGAAGAAATCATGCTGGGACAGAGGAGCAGGCACGGGGGACGCATGGTGCTGGAAAGCAGCTGAGAGTCAGTGGGCTTACTGATAAGCAGAGTCATTTATGGGATGGCCAGCGGTCCCAGGGTCCTGGTCACAGAACAGGTGCTGAGGCTCCCGTGTGCCTGCGGCCTTCAGTTAGAAGAGTGTCTAACTGAGGAGAAGGAACTTCAGGGGAACCTTGAGCAAGGGTAGGGGACACAGGAAGGGCATGGATGGAGACACAGAATAGTGATCATAGTGTTCCCAGCCATGGGACCACTCGGCAACAGCAACGGATGCGTTTATTTATCATTCATTCATTCATTTGAGCAAAGCTGGTAAAGAAAACCAGATTAGAAAAGACCCTTTTTAGGTTTTTAACCAGCCAAGTTATTGAGAGATGAGGAGGGACCCTGGAGAAGGAAAATATTTCTTCAAGGATTGTGTGTTTTCTTTAAAAACTGGAAACATCTTTGGGGAGAAGAATGTTTTCACCAATTTTTAGTTATTTCTCCGCACACTTTCATATTTCTGGATGAAAAATACAGAATTGTGGGATTATTATTAACAACAATTAGTGGCATTGCCCTTATCAGGTCTTGCAGCTTTTTTTTTTTTTTTTTTGGTACAGGACATTGAGCCCAAGGCTTTTGCCCTGAGCTATAGCCAGTGTTCTCTTTTCTTTTTTATTTTGAGACAAAGTCTCAATAAATCAGGCTGGGCTCAAACTTAGGAACCTCCTGTCTCAGCCTCCCAGAATGCTGGGGGTCCAGGTGTGTTCTACCATGCCCTGCTCATTAGCAGTCTTTAGGACAAAGGCATCTTCTTGACTGGCCTGGGGCTTTGCAGTGTATTATCATTGCTAAGCTTGGCCACCCTGTGGAAGGGGAATAGTGTGTTTGTGTGAGAGACTTTTCCTGGGTGGCATCATTTAGTGGGACCCAACATTACCCGCTGAGTGAGGAAAGACAGGCAGACACTGACTAACAGCTTGGCTGCCAGCAAACCCCAGTTCCAACCTCTGCTGTGTCCTTATGCATCGCACAAAACTGTCACGGTTCTTCAGATGCCTCCTGTGTCACATGGTATTGACCTATAGTATCCGTTCCATGTGTTATTCTGAGGGTTCCCTGAGATCATGTATTAAAGTGGACAGTTAAAGCTGTAAAAGCTGTTCCTTTCATATTAGTTACTGTTTATGGAGCACCTATTAGAATAGAAAATTGAATAGCATATTTCTCTCTCCTTTCCTCTTTTGCTTATTTGGTACATTTTCTTAAAGATCAGTTTGATTATTCCAAAAAAATTAAACATACTCCACAAGATAGTCATTATTTGAAGTTGGAAGCTAACTTTCAAGGTTCTTAGATACTTCACCTACAAAAATGTCATGCTCTCCAAGCAAATATCTGAACAAATGATATGTGTAGCAAACCAAACCTTCCACTGGTAGTTACCGCTGTGTTTACTTTTTCACTGTGAAAAAATAAGAATTGTGTCCACTTGATTTATAACAGAGACAGAAGCAGACAATGTGAAGCAGCTCTCCATGCAACACACCTTCGTTTTTAATGTTAGGCACACTCTTGGGACTGGGATATAAATGCTGCCAAATGAAATGCCCTGTCTCCATAGGCTTGTCTTTCATCAGGAGTAGATGGAAAATAGGACAAATAGATACATTAAGTACTGTGTTAGAATTTGATAATGGCTATATCAAAATAGGAATATAAAGTGGATAAGGGTTGGGCCAGGGAGGCAGGGTGAGCGGAAAATGGTGACATTCAAGAGGGCGGATAGGGTAACCTTGGGGAAAGAAGCTGAGCAAATACTGGAAGGAGATAAGGGATTTGGGCAAGCTGTGAACTGGAGAAAGAGGAAGTGGACAAAAATATCAGAAGGAAATATTTTGACTCACAGTTCCAGAAGGTCCAGTTCATGGCTCCAGTGCTGTAGATGGATGAGTATAAATGTAATGTAGCTTTAAGTTCTTTTTGAATGTCTTGTGAGACTATGAGTTAGCCCTTTTTTCTTAAACCTGATCCTCTGCCTTCATTTTTATGTGGATTCATTGAATAAAAATAACTACAATGATGATGTTGCCCATGGTGATGCTGCTGCTGCTGATACAGCAGTAAGTTAATGTGTATTGGCATCAACTGTTAGGTGTTAAAATTTTGAAGTCTGTCTGCATGTCAGGCTACTGTTGATTCTAGGATTTCAGCTGGCTTTCAGCCTTAGACAGAGTAATCCTGAGCTGTAGGATTTCTTTAACTTTAATCATAGGACAAGACTGGACCCTGCCTCTCCTTTACGCCTAAAGTTACAGATTTCAGCCAGGGCTGGGAAAATGAACAATAAATTCATTCTTTGGATAATGCAACAATGTAAGAACCTGAGTGGTTCCAGAAAGCCAAGGTCATTCTCAGAATCTTGAAGATATCCTTTCTGAAGTAAAACTGCAGAACTCATGACCTTGGATCTCAGATAGGAAGGCTGCCATTCCACTTGGAGTTGCCATTTTGTACATCTGTCCTTTCAAAATTAGTTTTATATAGTTTTTTATAATTGACTAGATTCTTTTCCAACATAATGGTTAACTCTTCACAACCTACTAGAAATAGTAAACAGAGGACACAGACGATGAAGATGATTAAAAAAAAAAACAGCCAATCATTCCTCTACCATCATAGTGAATAAAACCATAGAATTATAGGTTTATACATGCTTTGTTTTTTATAAAGTGCCTGCCACACCCCCTGCTTTTGCCAGGTGGCTTTTCCACTCTGCACAGGCTTACTCTGCAGGGCCCTTATTCATTTAAAATGATAGTTTCCCTGTATATCAGAACTCTCTTAAGGGGTGGTGTGCGACTTCTTTAAACTATGCTGGGACCCACAGCAAAACTAATTCAGCACTTAATCTATATAGAGAATTTTCTTTCATAAAGAAATCTCCCTATTTTGTTTTTTCTAGGCCTTTTGAACTATTTCCTGAAATTTCTGCAGAACTCTTCAGTGAAGCTGGCTGGCCTCTCCACGATTAGTGTGGGACACACAGGTATCGATCCCTTCTTCAGGCTGGGTTTTATTCTCTGTAAGAATTTCCTGGGCCCAAAGCCATAGTGTTCGCATTTTTCTGGGAGCTTCCTGGCTGTGTGGCTGTTATTGCTATCTGGTAGGGTTGTTTTGTTATCCTGAAGTCACTGACAAATGTGAGGCACTCAGAACTGCAGTGTACCATAGAAATGTAAAGACTTGTTTGTGATTATCATTTAATCACAGGGTGAGCAGACATCATTCTAATCCTTAGAGTGTCATGTTGTGAAGCTTGGGGTTAGATGCTTGCAGTAAGTGTTTCTTTTAGGGGTATTTTTTAGCTGACATTTCTCTCAGAAAACTGCTTTTTGATAATAACAGTAAGAATATCTTTTGAAAGTCTTCAGCCTAACTCTCAAATATTAGAAAGTAAACATGTTGAAAAGATATTGACACATTTTGGTATTAAATAGCAGGAAGATTCTGCACTCTGGCTTCTATCTATATAGAATATTGATTCTCCTTCATACTAACTTGGAGTATTAGAAGTCTTATTTTTCCTACTTAAACTGATACTAAATCTGCTTTTAAAAGTAAAATTAACATTCTTATATTTACTAATAAACACATTCTTGTGTTTGAGTCTATAGATGAGTTATCTTCATCTTTTAATATGTTCCATGTTTTGAACCCATGTAGCCGGAACCTAGGAAGGTTTTATATGTTCTAATTATTGTTTTCATACATATTTTTACAATAAAATACACCTTTTAAAAAAATCCACAGAACCAGGTGTTCTTATTCATTTTTAGGAGACCTGAAGTAGGAGGATTACAAATTGGATCCAACTTGAACAACTACGTGATCTTAGCAAGACCCTATCTCAAAAACAACCACAACAGCAGCAAAATAAATAATAAAAAGGTCTGGGGATGCAGCTCAGTGCAAAGGCCCTGGGTTCAACCCCCCCATGCCGCAGTAACCAAACAAGTAAACAGCCATGCATACAAAAGGATGTTAGAAATTTAGATTTCTCCCCTACATTCCCTCCACTTCCCACCCTCTCATTTCTTTGCTTGAGAGTTGAGTTTGCATATTTCCAGCGATAGATGTAGCTACACAGCCAGAGCTAGAGGTCTGCAAATGTACCTCTGATATCTATGTTTTATATCATAGTGCAGTGCTGGGGAACCTATGGCACGGGTGTCACAGCAGGACTGAGTCCTCTCTGTTGGCACTGGAGCCAAGTCACCTCATCCCAGCAGCCGAGCATCGGATAACAATTGTTTTTTCTAACTAAACTGTTTTTTACTAATAGTTGTTTCTTCTATGCTAAAACCTCAGTATTCAGATTTAATTGCAGTGTTGGCTGTTTGCAGTAAATAAGTGGGTTTGGGGTTGCAGTTTGGGCACTTGATCTGGAGAAAGTTCACAATTACTGCCTCAGTGTTTTCCCCTCATGAGTCCTGGGGGAGGTTTCATGGCATAACTTTTAAGCAGCTTCATTCTCTCCAGCCATTTCTCTTTCTTTAATGACGTCCTTTCATGGAAATTCTGCTTGCTTCCAATTTTCTCATCATACACAGTAGTGCAGTTAGTATCCTCCTAGGTTTGCTATTTGCACAGGTGCCAGCAGACAAGCAGAATAGGTTCCTAAGGGTGTGGTCCAGGAGTCAGGGGGCACTCACACAGTGATTTTGATGGATATGGCTGTAGCACCTCACACTCTGACAGTGTGCTTTGAAAATGACAGTAAGAATATCTTTTGAAAATCTTCAGCCTAACTCTTCTGCCCTGAAGAATTTGCTTGTGCCGTGTACCTTTGCTCTGTGACAGCCTGAGACTGGCGTCTCTGCACACCTCTTCATTTCCTGTCAATGCAGCTTTCCTTTCTCTCGATTGTCTCTTCCTTCCTCTGCCTATTTTTGATCTATCTTCCCTTACTAGTTTTAAACAGGCCTGTGTGTATTAAATAACTTATCCATATGTCTTAGGAGGTCTACGTATTTTTCCTGGTTTATCTAGCTTTTATTTCTTGTGGTATTTTCATGTGGATTTTTTTTTCTTTTCCTTTCTCTTATTTTGACATCTCTGTGTTTGAATCTTTTCCTTATGGCTTCTAGGTCATAGTAGAAATATTTTCCCTAAATTTTGAAAGCAGTTCTCTAAGTTTTCTTCTGTTTCACCCACCCCTCTTCCAGCTGTCTGTCCTGCCTCTCTGGCCTGAGTACCTATGTCCCAGTGCCACCGTGAGCTACTGATGGAAATCTCAGTACTGTCCTAGCAGTTCTTCTCTGCTTTCTTTTCCATACTTGACACTAGTAAAAGCAGCACCCAAATCTGGATAGTTTCTTGTGCTTCCACCCACAGGCCTGCCACCTAAAGCTAGGCTGGCCTCATTCTACACTGTACATAAGTGGAATCAGCCAGGTGTAGTGGCGCACACCTGTAATCCCAGCACTCAGGGGGCTGACACTACACAGTGAGCCCCTATCTAAAAAAAAAAAAAGGTTAAAAAGAAATCAGAATCATGTATTATGTGCTATCTAAGATTTTCCTGTGTCATGGTGTGTGATTTCAGTTTATTCCTGTGGGTTTCTAAAATTGGGATTAAGTTAGTTGCAAATTAATTGAACAAGAATTGTTATATTTATGATGTTGAATCTTCTGGGCTTACAACTTTCTATGCCTTTTTATTTGTTTAGAGTTGTTTAAACTCACCACTGGCTTACCCAGGTTACATAATTTCTCTGCGATAGCTGGTTTTGGCTTGACCTGTTGCTTTGTTTAAGTTGCATGGCTCTGAAACGGCTGATTTCAGTAGCTTTGCCTGTGTGGTCATAGATTTTATGGGACAGTGAGTCCACCAGCTCACTTAGTGCCCATAGGGTCTATTTTAAGGTTAATTTTTCTTTTATCATTATGGCTGTGGAAGAATGATGTGCCCATGTAATGTTTAGGTAATATTTAGTCCTTTTAAAAATCTGTGCACAAGTTCTTCAGTTGTTACTAAGAATATTCCTTGGCTTCCATTATTTCTATTATGTTCTTCAGAGACACTATATAGATTAAGAAAAAAAAATTTAAGTCCCCCAGAAAGCACACACAGGATACACACGGGTCTTTACAGAATGTAAGTGAGCTAATTAGGGGAGAAGAGCTGTCATGTGGGGGGATAAGGTTTCTACAGTGTTGACTTCACCCTGTTTTAAAGACCTGACTTTGCAATACAGTACAGGCAGGGAACAGCAGTTTACTGTTTGAAACGGTATTCTGCTGTCACCTAGTGGTGAACGTGAGTAAAGGCCACTGTGCTTTTCCCTTTCTGATTCCTCCCTCTCCTCCTCCATCCTTTCATAATGATCAATGTTTTCTACTTCAAACTCGACTTTAGAACTATAATACGTAGTTGAAAGAAATAAAATATATTACTTGTTTTCTGTGTTTATGCTTAGGCAGAGCCCAGCACATTTGGGAAAGTATCATTCTACATAAGGGAGTTTTTTCCTTTTACCAATCTTCTTGTATTTGTATATACAGTATGTTTAAATACAGGTGTCTGCATGTGTATCTATGTTATAAATATTGGGGACATCAAGAAGTATAAACTAGAGGTTCTGAAAAATGGCTGGGTACAGAGACTTCACAGTCATCAAACATGCACTTTGAATTTAAAGCCAGGACAATAGACGACAGCCAGGAAATTAGAGCAGAGGACAAGAAGCATGCTTAAGTGTCTTCATGTAAAAGCTAATTGTCAAGCTAAACACAACTATCCAAATGAACAATGCCCATACTTAGATCCGGCCCAGCCCATGCAAGAGTCCTCTAAGGAGAAGCTTACTTGTGTTGCAGCTCCTCCACCACTGACACATGCTTTCCATACAGTGCAGTCAGGCACGTGCCATGTCACCATCTCCCACCCAGAAAGCTGCTGTGGCTTTGTCCCCTTGGGTCACTCCCCATCGCTGAGTCCTCCTGACCACTTTTAGTCTTTGCACTTGGCCTCTTCTTTGTCACATGACACTAGAAACTACTTCTTCCTTGAACTGCTTCTTTGTATATTCGGCAATATCAGACTCCTCTTTCTTTGTCTTCTTTTTCCTCCTGCCTGTGCATTTAGTGCCTGCAGTCTGTAGTGAGCAGACTGTCTCTTACTCCTTTCCCCACAGGGCGTGGTCATTTCCTTTCATAGCACAGCCTTGATGGCTCCTAAGAGCACGTATCTGCATCAGATATCTCCTGTGCTCTGAAAACGTACTCTTCTCACTGCCCCCGAAAGCCCCCAGGGAACTCAAATTCAGGGTAGTGGTTTTTTATGCTAACTCTCCATAACTCAGCTAATTTTAGGCCATAGTCACCCCAACCAAGAACTGAAATCCATCGAGCAACCTCATTCCTTTACCACTACACTGCATTGGTTCCTTAAGCCCTAAGACACATCTGGTCCTCAGCACCATGTCCCTTTCTGCTTGCTCAGGTGCTCAGCATTTCCTCCGTGCCACTAACATATCATGTTCTGGTAAAGCTTCCCAGTGCCTCCCCATTGCCTAGACATAATCTGAGGAGCTCCATATGCCCCAGAAGCTGACTTCTGCTGACCTCTTTAAATTGCCTACTTCTCCATTCCCCTTTCCTAACTTCTAGGCATGTTAGACTATCCTGACACTTGCCTCAACTTGGCACATTTCCCTTTCCATACTTATATCTGCTTAGACAGCCATCCACATTTATGAGATGTATCTGGGAAGTGAATCTTCAGCCCAAGGACCCAGCTCCCTGGGCTCCCTGACATCTCCCCTCCTCTTATGTCTCCAGTTCGGTATTCCAACACTTTCATGTATCTGGATCCATACCCATACTCCTGTTAGAGAACACAGCACATTTTATTGCAAATCTCCTCTTCATGGTTTGTGAACTTCTCTGTGGTAAGGACCATATTTATGTTTACTTTTTCAGTCTTTGGCAAAATGCCTGGCACGTAGAGAGTGCTCAATAAATATTTGATGACTTGGGGCAGATGAATCAGGACACTCCCCCAGGGCAGGAACTGGCCTGTCACATGGTCATTCTTCAGGTACCCACGTCCATAGAGGTGACCCTGAGAAGTGGGTCTTCCGAATGATGGGTTGATTCATATTATGCATCGAGGAGACACACAAACACCTTTATAACCCTGGAAGAAGAAAACCTCAACTTCATATGACTTCCACCAGTCACTCTTAGATGAGAATGCAGAACAGGACTTACAATGGCTCAGACTGAGGGCAGACACACTGCAGCTGTTGCTGTGACCCAGTGTTCCTCCATTCTCTGGGCCTTTCCTCAGGACAGGCTCCTCCGAACCTCAGTCCAGCATGAGTAGGGGAAATGGGCACGTCTTCTCCAGGCCCGGCCAAGGCATCTACCAGTGATGCTGCTGCAGACCAGCACCAAGAAGCCCGGCCATCCGCAGGGAGACACGTCAGGAGAGTGATGTATTTGGGGAGATGAGGCAGACATGGCTGACACAGGGCAGCCATGTTTGGCACTTAAAGAGTCTTCTAATCTTTTTCTCAAGGCCTCAAACACACAGGGCTTCCTCTTCTCATTTCTAAGGAGGCATTGTTCCTTTTTGACTCCCCTTTCCCAAAACCTGCTCTCAGCAGAGAATCTGAAGGTATCTACTGAAAATCACGAGATGTACATTTAAACAGCAGAGAAAGACTTAGACTCGCGGTTGCTTTAAAGAGCCAGTTGCTGCCTGGGATGATCTAGAATACAGACATAAGGGCAAAAAGCCTAATTAAAACTTCTGGAATTAGGAGAAAAAGGGCACGGGGTAGGGAGCTCAGTGCGAACCCATAAGGTAGCAGAGTTTCTGGAGTCCAGGAAATGCAGCGACACTAGCAGTAGTCAGGAGAAATTATTTTAAGAGCTGTGTGGCAGGATTTCGAGTTTGAGTAAATTTATTCCTGCGCCGCAGGCAAAACAAGAACCTGGCTAAGGAATATGACTTGGTCTGTCCCTTCCACAGGAGAACACCCTTAACGAAAGTCGGGGAGAAAGGGAGGGAGAGCTGCAGAACGGAGAGAGAGGTCTAGGGTCTCTGAGACACCGCGCAGCCCCATGGAAGAGCTGGGAGGGCTCGGGGAGGGGCCTCGGGAGCATCCTCTGCGCCGTCGCCGCGGAGCACGATGGGAAAATCCCTCCTCCCTCGGACATGGCGCCCACCTGCCCGACAGCAGCAGCGGCCTCCGGCGCCGCGGTCAGCGGGTCCGGGCCGAGAAACAGCTGGGGCGGCAGCGGCAGGGAGGGCGGAGGCGGAGGTGGCGGGGGCGCGGCCCTAGAGCTCGCGGTAGAGCCCAGGGCGTAGGGGGCTCCCCCGGGCGCCGCCAGGATGGTGTCCCAGGTGCTGCAGCTGCTTCGGCAGGGCGTGTGGGCCGCACTCACCGGCGGCTGGTATCACGACCCCGAGCAGAGCAAGTTCACCAATAGCTGCCACCTCTATCTGTGGCTGTTCCTGCTGCTCTTGCCCTTGGCTCTGCACCTGGTGAGTCCCGGGCCTCAAGGCTGGAGGAGCAGGATGCGGGTGGAAGGAAGGAGCACAGATTACAGTGGGCTGTGGAGGGTGGCTGGTCGGGTTTGGAGACAGGATGCGTAGGGGGCCAGGGGCTCACTGGAAGGAAAAGACGTAAGAAGGACGTGAAGGGTTTCTGACTCACTAAAAATCAATCTCCTAAGTCAGGATGAGTCAGACTGTGCCCTTGGCTGGTGAATGTTGAACTGTCCTGTAGATGCCCAGGATAGGCCTCATGTTTGCTTAGTTTGGGGACCATGTTTAGTATAAAATATTGCACTTGGTAACCAAAAGGCCAAACAGAATGTCAAGAGCAAGCCTGTTCCAACAATGGGTCTTTCTCCCTCTTCCCTTCCTATTTTTGCTTTGAAAAGGCAGGTGCAGTGATCAGGTCCTCACCTTGCAGTCTCCACTCCACTGGGACTAGAAATTGGCAGTGATACAGCGATGGAGGAATCCCAAGTGCTTTATGTTAAGCAGAGTATTACAGCATCTTGTTGGGTTGGATGGGTGGTAGGGTCCTGATGAGTGAGTGTTTGCTGAGTAATTACATTCTTCACCTTCTTGGGTAAATTAATTATACCTAATTGTGACAGTGATGGACTGTATTTGAAAAGATGCGTGTCATTAAACTTTATTCACCAAGAATTAAACTTGGTATGTCTGTTGAAAGGCTTTATTCCTGAAAACATCCTCTGAGCACGTTCTCCACAGCAGAACTCTTTAGTGAGCTGGCGTAGCTGAGAGATCCCACGTTTGACACCCCAGACTGTCAGTGGCTATGCCCTTTTTCTGTGAGTGTGTCCAAGAGTCAGAGTTTTGCTTCCAAAGTCAGGCCATCTGGATCACACTTTGGATCCACCACTTCCTAGGTCTGTGAACTTGGAGAAGTTACTGATGTGGATATTTCATTTCTCATATCTCTAAAGTTAGAAAAGCAGTCGTATCTGGTTGAGGGAATTGTCTGGGGGAATAAAATGAAATAGTGCATGTAAAGTAACATGACCGACAGGGCTCAGTCCTGACCTTACCCTTCTCTTCTTCTGTTTATTAGCCAATATTTAACCTCAGATGGGACCTATTTATACCTTACTTTTCTCATTGTTATACAAGTATGATAGCAGTCACTTCACAAGAAAATTAAAATTTTATATGAAAAGCCTTCAATAAATGCCAGTTTCCTTCTTCTGGGATTTTGTGTGTCATTTTTTCCTTAGTCCATGGCCTCAGTGCTTTTTCTTTGCCTAAAATGAGAGTTCGGCAGATTCATGAGCCTCACATTTCTGGTGTCGCATCCTGCTTCTGCTGCTGCTTCACTGGGGGAACAGAAGCCAGCTTCACTGGGGGAACAGAAGCCAGCTTCCCCAAGCTCCAGCATCCCGGTTGGCAAAGCAGGGACAATGACAATCCATCCCTTATAGGATCCATGTGAGGACCAAGGGAATCGGATGATGAACTTAGTCCTTAGTACCTGGCACATAGTAGGTGCTTAGTACAGTGAGTCTTTTGTTTTCCTTCCCTGCCTTTCGGACTCTATCCTTCAAAACCTGGTGAGAGAACATCTCTGTCTCAGCTTCCCTGAATCTGGTCAGATAGGCTCAATTTCTCTTCTTGCTTGCCCGTATCATATTCTTTATTTGCATTAGTGTTATGGCACCTTTTGAATTCCTTCATGTGCTTACCTGTTAGAACATCTATGTGTCTTACCTCCCTACCCTTAGATCATGAGGTTTTTGAAGGTATGGATTTTGATTTGTTTATTCATGTTGGTTTTCCTTGGTCTGCCTGGCAGAATACTTCGCTGTTGGTCCACACTCTTCTCATATATCCTGAACAGGTCTATCTCTTTCTATTCTAGTTAGCATCATACCCCCGCTTTCCTGATAACGAAAGCAATATCTACCCCACCTTTAATCCTGCTGCTCACCAACAGGCACATTAACATCTAATGTATGTTTCTACAGACGGTATGACTATGGGCTCACTTTTACAAAATTTCATGCTACATTTGATGTATGCATAAGATTGAGCACTTAACTTCTACCTAATCAAACTTTATTTGGTAGCTTGATTTCTATCTTATTTTTGTAAATAGGAGGTTACTTTTAGTTAAGTTCCTACTTATATCATTACTTGAAAATAATTTTTGTATCTTTACATCAGTGAGCCAAAAATTGTATATGGGTGCACTTATTGTTATGTTTCCTTTTAATATGTGGCCTATCTTATTTTAAAAAAATGTTGGGTTACCCTTTCCTTACCCTGGTCTCTGATCTCTGAAAGTTCTTTTGGAATAGAAAGTCTCCCCTACTCCCTGCCCCAGCAGAAGGTCTGTTTTCAGGTCTTGAGGCTCAGATATACTTCTCTGCACTTAAAAATTGCCTGTACTTGTTGACTTTTTCAGTTTGTTTCACTTACAGGAATTCTTCCCAAAAAGACACCTGGGTGCTCACTAAGAGCAGAGTGGGGTCTTACTCAAATTTCTGTTATTTAATGTGTCCTGAGCCTTCCCAGTTTACATACAATTTTAGTTTAAACATATTTAATCAAGACAGTTCCACTTTTGGGAAAAATCTATCTTTTAATTTAATAGGGATCTTCAATACTTAAATAGAAATTTGTATTAGCTGCTATCAAAAGAAACATTTTTAAGCCCTAAAATTTCCCTAGACTATCTGGTGGATAATGTGGGAACTAGCTACTTATTAGTATTTACAAAGAATTTCTGTATTCACAAGCCACATGGCCACATGGAGGGGAGAGTACAGTCTTACCATGTGCCTGAGAGAAGAGCTGGACACTTCTGCTGGACAGCGCTGGTATCTATGGCTGCAGATAGGGCATTGGGGAATCCACAGGAGAACAAGATAGACTGGCACATATCTTCCCCGGGACGTTAGGAGGTGCACATACTGCTATGAGCAGCAGAATGATGATTGCTATTGTTGAGAGGTAGTTCAGGTCGCTCTAGTGAGGCAAGGGGCCCCATCCTGGCTCTGGCATTGAGAGAAAACTTCCCAGGAGGCATAGCTGCTCATTTAGAAGCCTAGTGAATTGCCAGGAATTTGCCTGGCAGGGACAGTGGAGAAGGAATAGCTTCTCCAGCAAGGAGAATGGTATATATTTAACTGTCAGTTGAGTGTCTTGACAAATCCAGTTTCACTATGGTTGTTGAGATGCAGAGGTGGCCATGAGGACTGAAATGGAAAGGTTACAAGAAACCATTAGCCAATCCACGTTTGCTTGGCCTGTGGACTGTGAGAGGTGTTGAAGGGTTTTCAGCAGTGGTAGGACACAGGCTAATTTGTTTTGCAAAATTTCTGGCTATACTTTGGAGAACTGCTTAGAGAAATAGTGCCAGAAAGATGATGTTGGCCTGTTCTCCTGTCTTGTCTTGCATTAAAAATTCATTTCCAGTAATTCAGTAGATGTACAAAATGGCTGTCACATTGTTGGGGCAGCTTGAGTCTAACAATTACTCAAGTTCTGTAGCTAGTTATTTCTGACGCCTCATATCAGAACCTGATCCTCCGCTCCCTGCTGGCCACCTTTCCAGATCACATTTGACTCAGGGAAGGACAGATGACAGAGGTCTGGGAGGGAGTCTCCAGGTGAGGAGCGGGTGGGCAAGGACTCACTGTCAATGTCACTTAGACACTGTCTTCCTGAGTAGTCCTTTCACTTTCCCTCGTGGGTGGTGTGGCTGGATCTGCTCTGCAGTGCCCTTTTCATTGAGCACATCGCAGTTGACTTCTACTTCTATTAGAGAAGCGGGACCCTTCTGTGATTTTATAGTTTGGGTGTCCCTGCTGTTTGTCTTGTGGTCCTGGTGTGTTCCAAGTAAAGTTCCTCTCAGGAGAGTTCTCCAAGGATCCTTGGGAGAACCCGCCATTTCTGCAGGAAGCCCTGGTGCCTTGGATGAACTCGCATTTGGAAGCCAGAATCTAGGGCAACAGTTGAGTTGCCTTTGCCGCCAGAACTTATCAGTAAGCAGAGCTGGGGCACTGACTGATCTATTGATTGAGTGATGAGTCAATTGAGAGTTTATTCTGAGACTTTGAATTCAATTCAGACACAAAGGATCTTCTGTCATTCCACATTCTATCTCATTCATCCCACAGTGCAAACTCTGGCTCACAGCAATATTATCTGCTCAGTCTCGAAATACATACAAGAATCATCACCTACACAACACTAGCATACACACATCTTTAAGTAAAGTCCAAGGTTGTTTAGAAGTAATTATTATTGTGCTTGGTTTGGCAGCACATATACTAGAAATTATTTTTAAGTATATTCAAGATTGCTTAGACAAATTATTATTTTGGGAATTAACCCCACCAGAGTATTGTGTCCTAGCATTACTTGGACCAATCCTCTCCTTTTCTTACTGTTCTGGTTCTTCTTTGTGATTATGCTATTAATCCAATTCATACTTTTAGCTTCATCTCTGGGTTTGTAGTTTTAGTTTTATTCTCCCATCTTTGTTGACTTAATAATTGTCAAAGGTGTAAAACACTAACGTGTTTCAAAAAACATATGATTAAATGTGATGACTTGCTTTATCAAAGAGTTATTCTGACTGTGGATGAAAAGTAGTTCAGAGAGAGCAAAAATAGAAGTGGATGGCTCACAGGCTGTTTTGGTCTCCCAGCCGAGACGTGAGGGTGGCAGCAAAGATGGGGACATGTGGATAGGTTCGGATGGAACTTAGCAATCAGTTCACTTTTGGTGGAGAAGTGAAGGTGAAGGAGGAATCCTGGGTCTCCAGATGCCTCGGTGACCGGCTTGGGAGAGAACGTTGGAGTTGGGGAAATCAAACACCTGGTTTTGCACAGTCATTTGGAGTTTTCTTCTGTACATCAAAGTGGGGGAGCCTGCATACTTGGATGTAGGTATTTAGAGCTTAAAGGAACAGCCAAGCTAGAGATGTGAATTTGAAAATCATCAGTAGAAAGATTGGGTTTACTGTGAAGGGACTCGGGGAGATCTGCCGGTAACTGCGGATAGAGAGGAGGAACCCACGGTGAGCCAAGGAGCTCCATGCTCAGAGGCCGGGCGAAGACAAGGGTGTTCACAAGAGCATTTGTCCGGAGATAGGAGGAGGAGAGCACCTCAGCTCTGAGCAACCGTGTTGCACGTGGCTGGGAGCAGAGGAAATTGTCCTGGTGATTTCTTTAGCGATGTTGAGATCATTGTCCATGAATGGTGGGAAACGGGCCAGATGCTCTGGGGCCCAGAGGCAGCAGGAGGAGAAGGAATGAAAACAGGTAAGACGGGCCCCTATGCTAGGTGCACAGGACTGGCACCATCCCCGGGGGGCAGTGGGGCTCCTCTCCCCTAGGTTGGAGGATCCAGGGACTGGAGCTGGGTGAGATCCCCTGAGGTCCTGGCCTAGCGCTTCATGCATGCAGGTCATCAGACTGCGTTGCCCATTAATGTATAGTGACTGTGACTTCATGAGGGGAGTGTAGTTGGTAGGTGTCTGCCAGTCTGCAGCCAGCCTGAGTTAGAAGGATGTGGCCTGAATCCAGATCCTGAAAAACAGAGTTTCAAAGTACAGCACTCCATGCCCTCTGCCATACTCTGAAGGCCACCTTAGTGTCCAGCAAATGGCCAGTCAAAAACTTAGGAGAACAAATATTTCCAATAGCATTATTATACTATTATATTTTTTTTCTTAGTTTAGCATGTTGGGTAACATCTGGAATTATTAAAAAGTGGTATAAACAGTTGTCAAAGAAATATACAGTCAATAAATACAAAAAATTATTTTACTCACAACTAAAGAAGTCTATATTAAAAGGATTTTGCATGTCTAGACAAAAAAGATTTAAAAGACAATAACTGCAATAGGTCATACTATTATGATATGTTTTAGGCAAGGGATATACCTACAAGGCGGGTGAGAATACCATGAAATGGCGGTGACATCCGTGAGAATGTGGGATTGGAGGAAGCAGGGCAGGGCATAACATTGCGGCATGTGAAGGAGCATTTGGGGAGATCCCGCGTTCGGTTTGCAGGGCCTGCAGAAGGAGCAGGCTTACAGGAGTTAGGTTAGAGTCTGGGGGAGGAATGGGCCCTATCTGCATTCTGTAATCCTTGTCTTTCTGGGAAGTTTTCAGTAATTCTGTCCTCTCATTGTGGCCTGGTGAGGTTTAAGGGCTTCCTGTAGATGTGACGAAGTGCCACGTGTCCGCTCATCAAGGAGGAGATAACGGCCTGTTCTTTGCAAACTAGGCATGAATGCTCATACTAACATTCAATTCTGACCTCTTGCTTTCTCCCAATTTCAACTTTAAGGGGTGTATGCTGTAGTATATAGTTATGAGGATAAATCAAACTGTAGTCTCCCTTCTTTCTGCAGTAAGCCAACTTTTTTTCAAATAAATTTCCCAGTGAATCCTACATATCCTTTATCTCTTACCCTCCTTCCCCAGTTTCTCTTCCAGGGTTGGAGAGCTTTCCAGTTTTTGTCTGCTCTCATGTGAATGGACTCCTCCTCATGGAAACAGAGCCCCAGGGTCCATCAAGATAAGCTATAGGAAACAACTCAAACCTCAGGGGTTCAGTGAATCCAGTTGTTTCTCTCCTGTTTGGGTCCGTCCTAATTCTTAAGGGCTTTACTCTATGGGCTTCACTATCCCCATGCTGAAGGAATCTTCATGGTCTTTTAGAAGCATCATTTGGAGAACCATGGCTCCTGGGGCCACACAGATAAACTGAGGATGGGTGGAGGTGTGCAGCTCTCAGCCGTCTAGGCTCCACATTTCTGTCCACTGTCCCTGGCTTGAAGCCCATACAAGGCCACAGCCAGTTGCAGGAGAGGGTGAGATTGCAGAGGAGGGGAAGAAGCTCTAAGGACTGCTCTGTCTGCCCGTTCAGGACCACCAAGCTCAAGTTATGCAACAATTGGGACAAATTTTCAAACTGAATATCTTTCGTGTGTAATGGTGCTCTAGTCTACTTTCATGGCCATCGGCAGGGCTTCCCCTCCCCTTATATTATGTTTCTTTAATATGTTTAATATGTTTCTCTAGTTTTAGCCTGTGTTTTTACCCCAGAACTGGGGATTGGACTCAGGACTTTCCCTCTGAGTTACACCTCCAACCCTTTTAAATTTTTGAGACAGGGTCTTGCTAAATCCCTAAGTTTCCCAGGCTGGGCTCAAATTTGTGGCCTTCATTCCTCAGTTTTCCAGCATGCTAGGATTATAGGCATGCACCACCATTCCCAGCTTTTAGCCTAAATGTTAAAAACTGAAAATAGGTAAGAAAAAGTGAGGGCTATTAGTGTCCTGTGCTTCCAACATGCCTGTGTGTTCCAGACATTCCTCCCAGCTTTGAAGCAGAAGTGTGCATGTGAATATGGGACTTACCTGCTTCCAGGGAGGGCCTGACTTTGCCTCCCATCTGGCTAGTAGTGTTTTATTATTCATTCATGTGTATATTAATTTGTATTTACTTGTAGACTTTTTCCTCTGTGGAGCAAAAGAAACTCAGTGATGGTGAAGATTCCTCTGCATCACTCCTTGTTGGTGATAGGTGTGCTTTGTCTTCATGCATTTTTTTTTGGTTTGCCCTTCTGTTAGAAGGAGAGATCCTCACATGGACCTCACCAAAGTACATTGTTAGCTTTCCATTGCTGTGACAGAATGTCTGAGGAAAACAGCTGAGAGCAGGGAAGGACTGTTTCTCTGACTCCCTTGTAGTGGCCTGAGGTGAGGCAGGATGTGGTGACGGAAGGGTGTGGTGGAACAAAGCTGCCTTGTGGCAGTCCTGAAGCAGAGGGTTCTGTCTCCTGTTTCATCCCATCCTGGTCCCCAGCTTGTTGGGTGCTGCTACCTGCATTCAAGGTGCTCCCTGCCCACAGCCCAGTCTGTTCTTCCACAGGCCAGTCATCTCTGGAATCTTCCTCACAAACACAATCAGCAGTGTGCTTTGCTAATTTCCTAGGCATTTCTAGTTCAGTCATGATGACCGCCAAGATTAACGGCACTGTTGCACAGAGGCTTGCCGGGTACGGTAGTCCATGGGCCAGGCTGTGTCAGATTCATGGATCAACAGGTTGTAGAAATCCTCCTAGGTCACCCGCAGGCACAGAGGCTGGCCTTGGTTTTCTCTCCAGATGATCGCACCCTGTGCGCATCCCAAGGGATGAGACTTGGTTTAGGAAGAACAGGAGGCCCAGTGATGGTCCATGGTCCTGGGAGAGATCTGGGGGACAGTTACCTGTGACCCAAGGATTCTCTTTGTTCTTTGAGGGGATTGGACAGAACTGAGCAGCCTTCTCCAGGGTCTTCTGTGACACTCGGAGACGTCCCAGCCTGCTGGGGCCAAGCTAGTGGAGGGTCGGGGAGGGGAGAGAAGGGAGTGGCCCAGACCTTGCTCCTCCTGACCTTCTCTCCAGAATGCCACACTGGCTCTTGTGTTTTATGAGGCCTTTCCCTGGCCAGGCACACAGGGCGACAGAGCCACTGCACACAGGGGCTAAAGGAAAGGGGTGGGGAGTTTCCTCTGATATGTGCTTTACTCTGTGAGGCTCCTGCCTGCAGATCACATGTTGGTCATCGTGGTGACTGGAACGAAACCTGAGAAATAAGAAAGACACCCAGTAAGCAGATAGCACTCTTTCTCCTTGGGCATTTTAACTGAGACAAGTCACTTAACTAATAAAATGTGAAATCCTACCCAATTTATGCTTCCAGAATTGTCCAAAGATGTTTCCTGATTTAAAACAAAAAGGAAGCAATTGTTTTCCTCTTTCCTCTTCTCTAGGCTTTCCCACCAAACGTGATAACTGCATTGTTCTACTGCAGCTCTGTGACAGTGCTCTTCACAGCCATCAAAGTGGTCAGCTACCGCCTACACCTCATGTTTGACAAAGGAGAGGTGATCCAGCAGAGGTCCCCCAGGCAGATGGAAAAGCCAAAGAAAGACAGAGAGGCCAACAGTGAACATGCCACCAGTCCCAAAATTCCCAGGTAACCTGGCCAGTGGATGTGTCAGCTCATCTTTGAAATGTTTTGGTTTAGATTAAAATGATGTTTCTCATTCATTACTTATTTATGAAAATAAACCCGTACTGGTGGACACCATACATTTACGTACTTATACTTAAGCATAAAATTGGCTTCCATAGTCAGGATGGTTTAACTGGCTCGGTGTGACCTTATACCATGACTTCAAAAAAATTCAGTTGCCTTAGGTTTACCATTGCAAAATACTGTACTTCAGTATTGTTTATCTTGTTATTTAAGTCCTTACTGCATGCCAGAGAGTTAAAGAGTAACATTTGTGTTTGTTGATGTAAAAGTATATTTTGCATAAAACTGAAATACTAACAGAATTCTTGGGGAAGCGTTACTATGACCATTCTTATATTATTTGTTACTGTTCCTTGAGGAAATCCTCTAACAATTTTAAAGTCATGATTTTTACTCACTTTTAGAAATAAGGTTTGTGTATAAGGGAAATGACTAAATGGACCTAAGGGAAGAAACCAGCTCCGGATGAATACTGAAAGTCATGGTTGTGCTTGGTGACATCGCTGCTCTTTGTTTCTCTTGTTTGGATCAGCAACACCAGGCCGGTTCACAGCAACAAGAAAGAAGAGATGGGCGGGAGCGTCCCTACGCCTCCTCTGCACTGCAGCTCCCGGGGGCAGAGCCTCAGCTCGCACCGCTCCTCAGGGCCACCGGTCTGTGGGCTTTTTCCAGTTTCATCTTCCTGTGGCTCTGTGTGGGACCCCTGGATGGCAGCCGTTCTGGCTGTGTCACTGGGTGGATTCCTCAGGGTGTGGAATGGTCAAAGTTTGCTCTTGGGACCATCAGGCAAACACCCAGTCATGTGTTCAAAGCAAGCCCACAGCCTCCTCTGCTGCCTTTTCCTGGCCGGGAAACCGTGGGCACAGGTCTTTGCCTCATTCCCGCTTGTCTTGTCTCTCATCCCTTAAGTCGTCACATTTGCAAAACCCCCCATTTGGAGTTGACTCCATCTCCCCACTGCTTTCCATGCAAAGTTACATTTGTCTTTTGCAAAACCAATACATTGCCTTTTTCCCTAGAGTAACTTTATTGGGATCTGTTCATCACAGTATAAACTACGCCTTATTCTTTCTTCTTTTCCCTTTTAATTAGCCACGCTCCCTTTGTGACAGCACAGCTGTCTTGGCAAGATATCTGTACTTAATACATTTTTGTGTGCATCTTACCTTCCCATTTTGTTGATGCTTAAGGAGCAGATGGCACTGAAGCATCTCCTCCATATTTAGAAAAGTTGTGGCTATGATGGCCTGGAAGTGTGCACTGAACTGAGTCATATATTGGCTTTTGTTTTCTTATTTGTTTAGGAGTTGCCAGCACAGGAGACAGTGGAAGATCTCAAAGGTAGAGTGCTGTCATTGTTTAATATTCTATCTTCAGTGAAGTGAGAAACATTTGAAGAGATAGAAGGTCAGCGAATTAACTGAAGATTAGAACCACACTTAAGGAGTCATATTTTAACTTCATTTCTTTAAGTCTTAATTTTTACTATATTTCATTGGAACTTGTATTTGTGTCTACATTCAAATGGTGATATTTTATTGATCACATTTTACTGTAATTTCTATTGTTTATGCCTCATTTTCATACAGCTCGTAATAACATATATGGAATAAGTTTATCATTGACATGTACACTTTATTATAGTACATACGTTGAAAAATGACTGGTGGGGGCTGGCGATATAGCGCAGTGGCACAGCACCTGCCTGACAAGCACAACGTCCTGAGTTCGATTCTCAGCATCAAAAGAAAAAAAAAATGACAGTTGAAATTATGTAGTATTCTGCATAAACACATTTCTCTCAAGTTACACATTTCATTTTGAGGTACTTACTTTTAAGCTGAACTTTTTGTTTATTGCACAGCTTTTATGTTATTGTCTTTTGATGACCTTCAAAAGACTTAGAAAAGGCCCGTCTTAGTGATTTTTCTCATTGCTGAGACAAAATACCTGATGCCCAAAGTTAAAGGAGGAAAGGTCTATTTGTCTCACAGTGTGTAGAGGCTTCAGTGCATAGACATCTGGCTCCAAGGCAGGGCAGCAAGGCAAAGGCGCATCACAGAGGAGAAAGAGTCCATGACAAGCAGGGAGGAGACAGTGAGGCAGCACACAGCAGCAGCAGAAAGCCTACCTCTCTCTTTTTACCCCTTCCAGGCTACCCAGCTTTTGGTGGTGCCACCCACCTCTGGGGTGGGCCTTCCCCCAGAACTTTGCTAAACCACACTCACATGCCCTTAATCCCAGCATTACATCCTTAATCTCAGCATCACACATCCTTGATACAACCATCTCCGAAAAGCCCCACCTATGACTGCATAAGGCTTTGGTAGGAACAGCTCATAACAAGGCCTTCTGGAAGGCTGCGTGAAATCCTTCCTTTCTCTGCATTTTTTTGTTTTGTGGTATTAGGTCTTCACATTGAGCTACCCTCAGTGCTTTTTGAGTTTTTATTTTAATAAAGGTCACTAAGCTGCCTAGGCTGAACTTGAATTTGTGATCTTCCTCCCTCAGCCTCCCAGAGTGCTGGGATTATAGGTGTGCACCACTGCATCTGGCTCTACAATGCTGTTTTCTCCCAGTACCTCTACAAAGACAAATTCTATGCACTATTTAAAATTTGAAAAGAGTCTAAAATTTTATTTTCTGAAAAACAGCTAAAATTAGTATCATGGCCCTAAAACCCTAAAATGAAGTTTCTTTTTGCATTATTCAACTACATTCCGTTATAAAAAGAAAAGATAATCCATATTCTTCTGTGTATATTCCTAATACTGAAATAAAATGTACATTAGTTAGGGTTTCACTATCCTAGCCACACACATGCTTTTTAACAATGTTGCATGCTTTGTGTTCATTTTCACACACACACAGGGAAGCACACCCTTTCCCTCATATTAAACCACATCTTCCAAGTTAGTTGTCCTGCAGCTATTAGAACTCCCTCCCATGTCCTATGAATATCTGTTCTAGCCAATAACCCTTACAATTCCAATCATTTCCTTCTTTTCTTACGTATCTTAGGAATTGAACAGCAATTTCACATACATCGTGTCCTTCTGAGACACAGCTAGTAAAATGCACAGATGTCATTTAAAGCATTCTGAACTACCAGCTACCTGTGGTTTTGGTTTGTTTGCTTTTGGTAACACCGCACTTAAGCAATGTGTTTTTTTTCCCTTAGTTCAGTCTTAGTCTTTCTGTTGCTGAAGACACAATGGCTTCTACTATTTTCAACAGTTTCTTGAGAAATGTGTGTAAAATCCAACGCTAAAAACACTAAACAAATTAGGATTATAGGAGAATTTCCCAAACCTGAGAAAAGCAACCTATGATAGTTAACATTATTCAAATGCTGTCTCCATAAGACCAGAAACAAGGCAGTGATATCCACTCTCACTATTCTTATTCAGCATCGTAGAAGAAATGAACCAGGGCAATTAATGAAGAAAAAGAAACAAAGACAAGAAGCCTAGAAAAGAAAAAGTACCTTTGTTGACAGATACCATCATGGAAAATCCTAAGGAAAACATTAAAAGAACTGATAAATGAGTTCAGCAAATTTGAGACTATGAAATCAGTGTGTATATTTCTACACTAGCAATGAACAATGAAATGAATTAATTAAGAACCCAGTTTCAGTTATAGGAGCTATAACTGACAAAAGGGCAAGACTTGAATACTTGTTACTATTCTGATGTCAGCCAAGTTCTTGCTGGGGACACACGTGGGTGTCCCTTGTTTCACCTCACCTGCTTCCACAGTCACCCCTGTCACTACCAGATCTCAAGAATTAAAAATGTACTGGGGGAGGATTTTCACCTTACAAGGAAATACTGCGATGGATGTAGCAAAGAAAAAGGACAAGAAGTTTATTTCAGAATAGAACCAATTCCTGGTGAGTCTCCCAAGATGTTTCGGAGACGTTTTGAAGCTGCAGACATTCTAGTCAGTAAGATCAGCCGGCAGTCCATCAATGCCCTCAAACACTGGTTCCTAGAGGAAATGCAGAGGAGTCACTGACAGCTTATCGTGGAGCTGAGGACAGTGTTTGAGGTCATTTAATTTTTCCACATGGGACAGGAATTGAAGTAATGCCGTATTATGTTGTAATACCATGACCAGGACAAGACAAAAAGTAGAACAGACGTTTGTGGATACTGATGGATTGAGATGCATAAAATGTTTTCCCTGAGAAACCAAGATGCTTACACTGGTTTGACAGTGGACAGTTACTCGTCCCCACACCCCGGCACCTGCCCACCCACCCTTTGCCACTCACCCTTCTTCCCCACACGGCTGCTGTTTTAGGGTTTGCCCTTCCCCAAATTTGGATTTTTATTATAAATCAGAAGCTCTTTCAATTTTATACTGATTAAATCAGCCCTGCCGTATTTGATTTTTTTTTAAAGGGCAAAACTTTTTAAACTAAAATCCTTTTAAACGAAGATCAGTGAAACATTGTTAAAAGAAATTAAAGGCAGCTGGGGATGTCCCTTTGCAGCACAGTGCCTGCCTGGCAAGCATGAGGTCCTGAGTTTGAGTCCTGATACCAAAAAGCAATTAAGGAAGAAAAGCATTCCACAATTGTGGATTGGAAGAACTAATATTATTTGGATAAAAATATTCCCTGAATTTATCTATAAACTCACCACAATCCTTAGCAGAGTCCCAGTTGTCTTTCTGTAGAGATTAACAGATCACATGGAAATCCAATAGACTCAGAATAGCTAAAACAGTCTTCAAAGAAAGTCAGAGGTTTCTCTTGGTTTAGAAAGACTAGATTGGTCAAGGAGGAGGTTAGTACATAGCAGAGCCAGGGATTTCTGACTGCAAGACCCAGGTATGTTAAGTCACATGACTGCCTCTTGTGACAATAAGAAAAGCTAAAAGACTGAGTTATTATTTAAATATAGACATTTATATTTAAATATCTCATGTGGTGGCACATGCCTGTAATCCCAGCACTCTGGGCAGGTAAGAGGAGGATTGCAAGTTTGAGCCCAGCCAGGTCAACTTAACAATTTATTGAGACCCTGTGTCAAAATTTTATTTTATTTTAATTTTTTCCGTTTCTATTTTTATTAGCATGTGTTTGCATTACATAATGATTGCCTCCCTTGCGGAGTGTTGCCGCCACACTTACGGACCACAGCTTCCCTTCCTCCCTTCCTCCTGTCCTTTCATTTCCTTCCTATTTGAAAAAACGGATATCTCCGTTTTCTGTTATCTCTCTTTTATATTTATTTTGGGTTCCTTCAATATGAGCAACTGTGCAGTATTTAAGTTTTTGTGTCTGATTTATTTCACTTCACATTGTGGTTCAAAAGCAGCCGTTTTCTTACAGATGACTCGGTTTACCCACATGAGAGTAGTACTCTTATGTGTAAACACCCCATTTTCTTTATCCATTCACCTACTGATGGACATCTATAGGCTGCTTCTCAAATTTAACTTTAGGAATCGTGGTGTTATACACAAGGGTATGCATGTACCCCTGTAATATGATGTTTTTAACTCTTCTGGGAAGATACCTAGAAAGGGTATAGCTGGGTCAAACACAATCTCTAGTTTTAGTTTTTTGCACAACCTCCCTACTGATTTCCGTAGTGCTTGCACCACCTTACATTCCAGCCAACAATATGGAAGGGCTCCCTTTTCCCTGCAGACTCCCAGCATTTGTTATTATCTGATTCTTGATGGAAGCCATTCTTCCTGGAGGAAGAGGGAATCTCAGTGTTGTTTGCCTAACACTGGCCACTGATGTTGAATATTTTTTCATGTATTTGTCGTACTTCTCCAAGGTATCCACATCAGTTGCCCATGTTTTGACTGGGTGTTTTATTTGGGGAGGTCTAATTTTTTTGAGTTATTCATATATTCTAAATATTAGTCTTCTGTCTGAGGAGTAGTTGGCAAAAATTTTTCCCATTCTGTAGATGTCTGTTCACTCTGTTGGTTGTTTCCTTTGCTGTAAGACGAAGCCTTTTAATTTAATCTGATGCCTTTGTTAATTTTTTATATTGTTTCCTGTACAATTGGGATTCTGTTCAGAAAGCCCTTGCCTATGCCTGTGCCTTCAAGAGTTTTACAAATTTTATCTTCCAGCGGATAATTTCTGCTTCAGAATTTTAAAGATACATAAATAAAAATGGCGTGGGAAGTAAACTCAATGAGGAGGCCCTGGGTTCAATCTCAGGCACCAGTGCTGAAAAATAACAGCAAAAATATAGACATTTTAGTAACAGCTTCACAGTGGAAATGATATTCTTACAAATAAGCATTCAAGCACATTTGTTTCTGAGATTTCTTTCAGTTTTTGCTATTTGTTTGTCAGTTTTGGTTCTTACTTTGGGACCTTGTTTGTCCACATCAGGTAGTGGTAAGATTTCTCTTTTATGGCTTGCCTTAGGTGTCATTCTGTCTGAGGACCACCCTGGAGCACTAGTGTCCTCTACCTCACCTGGCATCAGGACGGAAAGCTTACCTGCCTGTCAGGTGTGCCTCCCGGAACCCAAGCCCAGGTCAGCAGAACCGGCCCAGCCAGTTGTCCCAGAAGCTCTCAGCAACGGGAAAGGACAGGGACGAGAAGGCCAGGGGCAGTGCCCTCCCCGCTACCGGTCTGAGGGCGGCTTAGTGGACAAGGGAGATTTGAAGACATTGCCCCGCCTGTCTCTATCCCAATACGATCTACTAGAAACAGACGTTTCCTTCCCGCCCTGGGGCAGTGAGAATTCAGTCCTGATACCAGAGCCAGTCACCTGTCACCAGGGCTCCCTAAGGGAGCAGTTGCAAAGCAAGTCACCACAGGACAGCCTGAGCAGCAGCTGCCCCCAGTGCCACACCATCATGGCCAAACCAGCGGAGAGGCTGGCGGGCACTTCCAGCCAGGTAGACCTGCCCTTGAGCCAGGATGTGAACTCCTCAGACAGTGAGGTGGCTGTGACTCTCATCGATACATCTCAGCCTGGGGACCCACTGAGTCTGCATGAGCCCATTAAAATTGTCATCACAATGAGCAGTACCCCGAGCTCCACAACAGAAGTGGGGAGCTCCCTCCACCTGAAAGTGATAGGCACAGAACAGGTTTGTCCAGGGTCTCACATGGAGCCAGCTTCCCCAAGGGTGGCCAGTCCTCCAAATGTTGAGCATATTCTAATTCCTGTGATCACTCTTGAACTGTCTGAGGATGGAGGAGGAAGTGTCACTAGGCCTGAGGGCCACAGAAGTCAGAGGACTCCAGACCAACTGAGGGTGGAGGACCCTGATCAGTGTTCCTCTGGGGAGATGGGAAGAGCCACACAGGCCCTCAGTCCTGGCCCAAGGCGTGCCTGGGAACCAGCCCAGGCTCCCACACCTCCGGTGGCCTTCGAGGCTGAGAGTGAGAGGGACAGCCAGGCTAGCCTTGACCCAGCCTCTTGTAAGAGCAGCCACGAGAAGAGACATGCCCGAGTGCTCAGTGTGGACAGTGGGACTGATGTCTTCTTGAGCAGAAGTTCTACAGAAGTGGTCAGTGACAAGGAGAAAACCATACCTACTTCCAAATCTGACCTGGAGGCGAAGGAGGGGCAGATACCAAATGAGTCCAACTTTCTGGAGTTTGTCTCCCTGTTGGAATCAATCAACACTTCTAAGGTGGTGGCCTCCACTCAGCCAAAGGGCCCAGCAGATCAACATGGAACCAGTGAAGCCAGAGGACTTCAAGGAGGTACGGCTCTTCCCTCTTCTTCAGGTGGCAAACTGGGTTAACCCCTCTTTGTCCTTTGCTTCTATGGTCTGAGCTGATCAACCGTTTGCTGCTTGGCTTTGTGTCTGTGTGTGCTGAGTGTGCTGTGCTGAGCCTGCTGTGCTCAGCTTGGTGATGAGCAGCACAAATACAGCAGAGCGTCCTTATCCTAAATGCAGAGAATGATCCTAACTGCAAATGTGTCAGATTTTGCCTTTTTAGAGTCTACAGGTGAAATTCATGTTTATGTTTAGATTCATTTATGTTTGATACACAACTTATACACATATGGAGAAGGCAATATTCAGCCACATTTTTAATGCACCTGCATTTTGACTGTGATCTGTCACATGAGATCAAGTGTGGAGTTTTCCTTTAGGGTGGCATGTGGCCACTCAAGAAGTTTCCAGTATTGGAACATTTTGGATTTTCACATTAGAGATGCTATACCTTTATTGGCTACCCATACCAGAAAAATTAGACCATTATAATGAATTTTTGGCTTCCGTAGAAAGCAAGAATATTTATTTCCAGGGAAAACATTATATTTTACTATAGTGACAAGAAAATGTATGGGATGTGGAGATGCATTCTGAGAAAGGTGATCTGCTCAGTGAATTTGCTTTTCTTGCTGAATTCCATTGCAAAATGCAGAATTCCCTAATTGTGCCAAGTGGTAAACATCAGAGCAACCACTTCGATAGCTCTTAATTTATGCCAGGTATTGTTTTAAGTACTTTATATATGTTAACCAGGATGACTACATCATAGTTTACCTGAAAGAGTCTCCACTTACACTTGTTTTGTTGGTATAATTATTAGCAACACTGAATTTCTCTTTAAAGTATCCTCGGTTTTTTTCTTTTCTTTTCTTTTTTTTTTTTTTTTTTGCGGTACTGGGGATGGAACTCAGGACCCTGCGCTTGCTAGGCAAGCGCTTATTCCACTGAGCTATATCCCCAGCCCCTATCCTCGGTTTTAAGTGATAAAGTATACGGTCACCTTCACAGTTAAATCACTCACTCTGCATAGAACCCCTTGTTTTGTATATTGTAGTCACTGCTTATCTGCAGAGAGGTTCAGGGTTTTCACTCACCCTCTCAAGTTAGTCTGATCAGTGCAGAAAGGGCCAGGACTGAGGCTGGTGCAGAGCAACCTTGTCCCACAGTCTTCCTTATCACAATTGAACTCTATTTTCCCTATGAAGGCCAGGAGCGTTTACTTTGAAGTTACTCGTGGTTATAGAGAAGCTTCAGTTTCCTCATCCAAAAATGATAGTATAAGACTTAGAGTTTTTATAAATAAAATCTCTCTAAGGTTGTAAATGTCTTTGTTTCTGTGGTTTTTGAGGACTTCATTTCTGCAGAGGTCTGTGTGGAGCTGGGTTGTAGGGTAGAGCCCTGGCTGGAAATTGCGGGCGCATGGGATGGATGGTTCACTGCTTCAGTGTGGGTCGCAACATTCTTCCTTCAGCTCTGTCCCTTCAGTTTGGGCTGGGGCATGTTTAGAGCTCATGCTGTTCCTTTGCTGCTGAATGTTCTGCTCCACGCTCTCTGGGACAGTTGGGGGCTCTCCTGGCTCCGTATTGGCAGCTCTGAGCAATTTCTTCCAATGCCGGTATAATTTTAACGATGTAGGTAGCGCATGAAAGCAGAGGTAACTATTTCTTGAGATGAAAATCTTCCTGATACTGTATAAGGTGCGTGCTCATCATCTGTTCAGTGTGACGATCCACACTTACAGACCCGTAGCACTTTCTGCAGTGCTGGAAATACTCCCTGTCTGTGGTCCGGCGTGGGAGCCATTAAGTCGCACTCAAGCATCAGATGCTTGCAATGGGAAGGAACTGTGCAGCTCAAAAACTGTATTTTTAGTGCTGTTAGATTTTAATTCATTTAAATAACCCTGTGTGACTACTGGGTGCTGTTCTGAACATAAATAATCCAGAGGACTTGAATGATAATTTGAGAAGCATGATGTATGGACAGAGTACCAGTGTTGGAAGCAGATAGCCCAAAGTCTGCTTCTGCAGTACCAGCTGGGTGAACTTGCACAATTCACCAAACCCATCTGAATTGTAGATTCATCAGGGAAGCCTGAGTGATAATATGGAATAGATTTCCTAGAAGGACTTAATTAGAAAAATAGGTGAAAAATCTTGCTACGTAGTCACTTTCAATCTTTCAGTCTCATTTTCCCCTCAGGGCATAGGTAAGGTTTATTTGATCTGTCCTGTCTCCTTGAGTTTATGCTCTTAAATTTCCCGGCTAACCACATTCAATCTGAACAGTATTAAGGTGGAGATTCATCGGTGTGGAAGGACAGTGATTTTATTTGTGGGAAGAAACAAGAGCACTGGTAAGTCTTCTTGCTGTCCAGGGCCATCACTGCCAACGGTGGCACACCAGGCGGTTCTCAGCAGTGCCTGCAATCTGTGAGATTAGCAACAACTTCTTGTTCTTCTGTCCTTAAAGAAAAGTTTATTATTGTAACCTAAAAATCTCAATTCTAGAGTGCATGTGTAAACAGCAGTGACACTACTGATGACATTGGCAGCTAAGAGGATGTTTTTTAGTTGTTTTGTTTCTTGATGGCAGAACAAGTCTTGGCCCTGGACACACTGGAAAGGGTTCCTGACAGTGCAGTTCTCCCTGTTGTGCTATTATTTCCAGCCGGAGTCATTCCCCACAGCAGTCTCCAAGATTATCGTCAGGCCTCAGGAATATTCTGGCATTTAAGATTAGGCAAAATCACACTCTTATCAAATGCCTTTAAAATCATTTGTGTTTGTTTATTTGGTTTCACTTTATTTTACAGTATGAACAAGCAAAGATTGCATTCAGAGCTTGTTACAGCAGGGAATCAGAGGCCAACATTTGGTTTTGGGAGAAATTTGGAGCCAGGCAGTGTGAAGGGAGTCCCTCGTGTACTTCACTTGGAGGCCGTTGGCCTGGCAGGGCTGGGTAGCCGAACGGTTGCTGTTATTCAATGAGATGAGTTAAGTCCACACACTGGGCTTTCTCTAGTTGATCCAAAATTTCAACAGGGACCAAAATTAGGGAAGCTGTCAATTTCTAACCAGATCCTGGCTACTTGGTGCTAATTATTACAGGGGAGCAGTGTGGCTTCCAGGGTTATTTGCTAGCAACAGCGGTCTCACTTTAGACAAGCCTGTCTTGTCCAGTGTGCTGAATGGGCTGATTTCCTCAGCTGGTTGCTTCAGATTGCTGGTCAAAGTTCTGTGTCTATGCATATTATCTTACTGCTATGTTCTCTTTTGGAGGGGTACTGGGAATCAAACTCAGGACCCTACACTTGCCAGGCAGGTAGGTGCTGCGCCACAGAGCTAAAGCCCTGGCCCTTACACATATTATCTTATTCATTTGTAAATATTATCTCTGAGCTTATAGAGATTTCTAAAAAGGAACTGTGAATATTTGTTCAGATGCTAACTGAAGAGTTATCTGTGACATAGAAAATGGAAATCATCTAAATTTACAACAATAAATATCCAGTTAAATAATATCACACTGTCTTGATGCAATATATAACTACTATTTACAGATAATATATAAGAATACTTAGCTTGACATGATTCTGTCCTGCATATCTGCTCTCCAGAGCAGTAGCCGTTCACTTGAGTCTGCGTTCTTTCCCACCTGTGTGTCACCACTCCATGGGAAGATTTGATGGACATGGACATGAGCCCCCTGAGGCACCAGAATTACCTTTTTGGTTGTGAACTAAAGACCAACAAAGGGGTTGCGGACATAGCTCAGTGGAATAAGCACCCACCTGGCAAGTGCAAGGTCCTGAGTTTGATCCCCAGTACTACCAAAAGAAAAAAAAAAAGACCAACAAAGATTATCACTTTAAGGTGGATAATGATCAGGCTTACCCTGAGGCATGACCAAGACCACTAGAACAGGCAAAGTTGAAGCAAACACCAATATCTTTATTTCAGATCAGGTGCAGCTGGGCCAAAGGCAAAAGGACCATTGGTGTTGGACAAGGGAAGAGGGCATGCTTTTATAGGGGAGTTTAAGCAGAGGTGGGGATCCTGCCAAGGGAGATGGAAAATTTTAAGTTTGTCAGAGGCTATTGGTGGGTTTGGTGCATCTGGTGGGAAACACCTAGCAGAAAGTGCAGGATGATAGTTGTAGGTTTCTTGTAAGCATTTGAACCAACCTGATAAGCAGGGTTATTTTGGTCTCTGGGGCTGGGTAGAGGGCTTCCTGTTTGAACAAAGTGGTAGGTCTCTCAGGGGATTTTTCTCTTGAAGTTGGGTGGGGTCCAATGTGGGGACCTAACACTGTTGAAGCAGAGGTTATGAGTTATGAAGGCAGTCCAATTAAAATAGCACAGCAGCTTTGAAAATGTCCCTATGGCCAATGGTTTCCACTGGGGCTTTGAAATTACACCACTGATCACCTGGAGGTTGAAGTGTGGTTCAGGGCCTGTGCATATTAGTAGACAGAGCTAAGTACCTGTGGAGAAAGATGCAGAGTCAGATGGGGAGGAGGAAGAGGGTGTAAAGCTCTTAGGTATATCTAGAAAGCACTCTGCCTCTGGAAGTGGTAGCAAGGTCCCACAGGGGTAAGCCACGCCAGCTGTCAGTGAAGGTCATGGTGGTGATGAGGACAATGATGATGACAGTGGTAATGATTTTGATTATGAGGAAACTGAAAACTCCAGTGAAGAAATCAGTATGAGATACTCCAGCCAAACATACACAGAAATCAAACCATAATGGAAAAGACTCAAAACCATCAACACCAAAAGGCCAAGAATCCTCAGAAAAGAGGAAAAGACTCCTAAAACACCCAAAGGATCTAGTTCTGTAGAAGACATTAAAGTAAAAATACAGGCAAGTGTAGAAGAGGGTAGTTCCCTTCCTAAAGTAGAAGCCAAGTTCATCAGTTATGTGAAGAATTACTTCTGGATGTCTAACCAGGAGGCTAGTCAAGATCTCTGGGAGTGGAGGAAGTCTCTTTAAGAAGACAGTTTAAATAGTTCGTTAAAGTTTTCTGTCTTATTTAATTTCTGTAACAGTTGATATCTGGCTATCCTTTTTATAGTACAAAGTGAGAAATTTCCCACCATGTTTGATAAATGTCCAGGTTCTATTGCCAAGAATGTATTGTTCAAAATGCCTGTTTAGTAGAACGGAGCTCCATCCTTTGGTTGATTTTAGGTATGTGTGGGGTGTTATGATAGGACATAGGAGTAGTAGTAGACACATAGATGGTGTGGAGACAGAAATACACATGTGAAATAAGCTCAATATTTTAGTAAAAAAGACATGAAATATTAATACTTTAAGATAAAATATTATAGTTATAAGACAATATCTTTACTGTTACTTCATTTTTGTGCTAAAATAAAAGCATATCTATCTAAGAAAAATGACTATTGGGACATAGAACTGGCTCCAGTGTAATGGCAGAGTTAAGAGTGGTTTAATTTTTAAAAATTTTATTTGTTTTAAATAATATACAATGAAAGTGTGCTGGTTTTTGTGTATGTGTGTGTCTTTTTGAGACAGGGTCTCACTCTGCATTCAGGCTGGCCTTGAGCTCACTTTGTAGCCCAGGCTGGTCTTAAACTCACAGTGATCCTCCTGTCTCAGTCTGCTGAGTGCTGGGATTATAGGGATGCACCACCATGCCCGGCCAGGGTGCTGTTTTATCAACAGAAATATTCCTATAATTTTTAAGGGAAAAGAGGAAGGAATAGTCCCTATGCTGACCTATGTAGTGCATGCATTAAGGGGGGATTATTAGGATGTGACAGAGCTAAAGAGATGGATCCTAGTCCCAAGGTGTGCAGGGGCTCTGGCTTCATGGGCCTGCCTGGGACTTTTATGTGGCTGATTGCTGGCCACAGGCATTTGTTGTGATAGTACTTCCTCACAAATGCAGGGCTTGACAACTAGGAGAGCTGCATTTCTGACTAGCTATCAGATAAAATAGAAACATTTTTGTGCCAAAGACATCCTGATGGTGGTTTTTTGGATATGCAGTTAGTGTTGATTTTCAGGGCTCAAACAGAAGCCAGCAATCTCCTCTAGTAACTACCATCCTCAGGGTTAAGGACCTGAAGTGATGTGATTTATACCTACAGACACATCTTTGGATTTTTCTACGTAAAGGTTTGGCAGGTCTAATGGTTTGGCTCAGAAGAGCCTCTGACTTTGTAGCCACGAGCTTCACAGCTGACAGTTAGTAGCTATGGTCATGTGAAGACCATAGTCATTATACCTTTAATTGTAGCTGTTGGTGTGTCCACAGACAAGCAAGTTTTAACCTGCAGGGCCATATTCCATTTTGTATAATGGTGAGAGCCAAAACTTTATTTTGGCCCATGTATAAAGAGGATTATAGAAAGCAAAAACCCACGTCTGCTACACTGATCATAGATTTCACATGCACCTTGAAGTAGTCTCAGGGCAGAAATGAATGCTAGATTTTGCCATGGCTGCTGCAAGCTGAGCATGTAGTTCAAGGTCAGTTACATGTAAGGGACATCTGCTTTATCAAGGAATCAACAGTACCTTCAGCTTATATGTTTAGATTCAGAGAATGAGTAAGAAGAAGGAATAAGCTTTTTAAACGGTGAGATCTTGCTGCAAACAGCTAGACTTTTTGTGTAATTGTTTTCACTGAGGCTGTCCTTTCATAAGTCACAAACCTTTTAGGACTCTACTGTGAATGGGAAGTTTCCATCAGGTCTGTCTGTGTCACAGAGTTGGGCAAGGGATTCCCTGAATCTGTGTGTAAGCTAAATGGTATTTCTGGATGCCTAAATAACTTGTCTCAAAAATACGCACATTTCTATTCTTCAAGTATATCTAGGTACTTTGATGCTTAGCAGAATGAAAACTTTTTTAAAAGCATTTCAAATTCAAAGGAGCTATTTGGACTTCCTTGCATTTCAAATTCAAAGGAGCTATTTAGATTTTCTTTTCTATTCTTTTTTCAGTTTTTCTAGCTGTTTCAGGAGTTACCACATTAATTTTTAGTTTGTACTACATTAACACATAGAGCAATGTTTTTCAGATCATTACTTACAAGGGAAAAAGGAGGAAATCCTGGAGGAGAAGCTCAGCGGACAGGATTCCAGGCCAGAAAAACCAGACTTGCAAAGTCAAGACCATGCTGGCACCAGCCCTGTGTTCACTCCGCCTGCCAAGACCACAGCGCTGTAAGGGTAACTTAGCTACTGAGCTTGCATTGCTGTAAAGTGTGGGGCAGCCTCATTCACCGGCCGCTGCTTTTATTACTTTATTGAGGATAAAGAAGAATTCCTAATTGTTTTTGAAGCTTTTATATGTGTTAAGTTTCCAGGGCAATAGACAAAGACAAATAATCTACAGGGTGACTTCCCAACAAGACAGCTCCGTCCTGCAAGTCATCAGTGGGCCCGAGACCTCGGGGCAGGAGGAGGTGTCTGTGGATGCAGTGCATGTTTTCATGGATGAACACGGTGAGTTGTAGAGTGGTTTGCCGGTAAGCAAAGAGGGAAGGCAGAGCTGTCAGGATGCTGCATGGACTGAAAGCCTGAGCGTGACTGTATTTCCATGCAAGTAACACTAGGCCTTATATTAATTTTTGCTCTAAAAGGTGCAGTAGGGCTTATTTTCAGGGGATGTCTTTATTTTTCGTGTGCAGTGATCAACGTTTATTCATGTACAATAAACTACATTTATTCACGTACAAAACTCTACATTTATTCAAATCTAGTCATGTCATCCTCTGGAACATTGTCATAATTCTCCAAACCCTGCATTCTAACCTGAATTTCTTGTGACTCCATTTCCTGTAGAAGCACTGACCCTTGTCTCATGTCCAGCAATAGAGATCTCCGTAAGTGAACAGTTCTTGTCTGTGTAGCCTGCTACTTGACACCACAGCCATCAGTGATTTTATCCCGTGAATTCTTCACTCAAGTCAAGACCTCTTGCAGGCTGCGCTTCACAAAGTTTACATTAAATCAAGCATTAATTTAAGGCTTGTGAAACAGGAGTGGCAACAAAAATGATGACAGTTAAAAATGATGAGAAATTACAGTCACCAAAAATTCAAAAAACTGTTCCTCTGTTTCACAGAAGTGGAATAAGTATGTCCGTTACAATGCATGACATACAGAATTATGAAGATTCATATTAGGCACAACTAGCCTGTTATCAAGTGCACACATTATTCATGCACTGTGTCTGTATGCACACTGAATATTCAGCAGTGTCTTGAGCTCATCTGTTTACACAGGCCTTTACTTCTCACCCAAAGATGCCTGCTGGGGTACTTACAAGTCCTTAATTATTATATATATTATCATTTATTTTATGTATGAATATAAATAATATTTATTTATATTTAATTATATATTAATATTATTCTGTAGCTCAGTAATATACCTTGTTTTGCAACAGATATACGAAATGTGTCCATCTTGTTGACAATCTTTTTTCTTTTTTGGTACTGGGAATCGAACTCAGGACCTTATGCTTGCCAGGAGGGTGCTGTGCCACTGAGCTATGTCCCGAGTTATGGTTGACAATCTTAACTGGGACTTATTTTTGAGATAGTTCATATATTAGAAGCATCCTGAAAAATTATGCTAGGGCTTATTTTCCAGTTTGGTTTTCTTTTCAGAAGAAACATGGTAGCTGTTGGAACAAGCAAAATCCTGTGATTTTGCTTAATATTCTTGGGAAGAGTGTCCTTTTTTGTGCCTCAGAGCCTTTGCATATACTATGTTCCTGAGGCCTACCATGGGCTATTTATGTTTCACATCTTAGTTCTAAGGTAAGATTTTTGGACTTAGTGAGGTACCTCTGTTTTTTGCCTCCTTGACACCCTGTTCTTTTCTTATTTGATATTATAGCCTATAATTAATTAGTCATTTATGATAACTTAATTAATGAAATTTTTCTTCTCATGACTGTAAACGTCAGCAGGACTATGCCCAGTGCCCTGTAAATATGTATTGGATATATGTTGAATGTGTGACCTTGATAGATTTTATCACCGTTGTCTTATAAAAGGACTTAAAATAGGCTTATCCCACCCACAGGCTACAGGCCACATCTGGACCCTCAAGATCATACATTTTTGCATTATTATGTGATTTTTATTGATATTTTTCATGGCTGCATTGTGAGGTGCTTGACTGTGGCCTTTGTAGGTGGCCACGGTCACTGTATAAGGAAGACCCACTGTGCAGCTGATTCTTACCTGTACCACCCCACATGGTCCAGTTACACCCATGCACATCAGCTGTGACATGTGCTTGTGTGACTTGCAGAGAACAATGCAGTGATTATTGGTAATGGTATTTCAGCCTGCCTACATGTGTGTGCGTTGAAGACGAACGCTTATTGTTAGTCAGCAGACATGTTAAGATTTCTTATTTAATTGTTAAATTTGGGCTTGTGTTATTTTTTAAAATATTTTGGTAAGCTAAAATGAAGAAAAGGAAGTTTTGTTACTTGTATACACTGACCATACTGCATGTTTTTTAAGGGGCCCCAAACAATCCTCTTAGTGTGGCCTGAGTAAAGACAAAAGTTTGAACACCCATGATTTAAAGTATTGTACATTGAGCATCGTTAAGTAGCAAGTTCAGAGTCCCAAAAATAAAAGATACACATTCCAGTTTTTCTGGAATGACTCTTTGCTAGTCTCTTTAGAAATCAAGTCATAGTTGTTGTCCAAAGTCATTCTGGTTTGGGTAATAAATTACATGGTTACCTTATGTGGAGCTGGGGGGTTTATAGTCTTACGTGCGTGTGTATCTGCGGACATACAATATCATGACAGTCTGACCGAGAACTACACTGGCACTTCCATGGAAGACCAGTGAGGGGCCGGTTGCCCTTACTTCTAGGTGCTCGTAGCACATGGGCTAATGTTTCTTGAGCCACTGGAAGTGGGAGCTGCTAGAACTCTGGTGAGAGATTGTTTACATTAGGACAGGAGCTGATTTCACACGTCAGTGCCCCAAACCCTTTAGTAGAGTTAATCAATTCTGCAAATGAGTTCCACCCTTGCTTCTCCACATTCACACGCTGACACCCAGTCAGCTGCTGCAGCATTTACTCATCTGCATACCAAAGCTGCAGCCTTACTCCTGCAGTGATCTCAGGAGCTCCACCAATCGAAACTGCATGCCTAATAAAGCTCCCTACATAATACCCATGTGTATACAACGCAGGAAAACACCCAGTTACAGCCTAGCACAGAGCATGCTGACATATGAAGGTAATTTATGAAAAGCAAATTAAGAGACGATACAAATAAGTTGATTAAAAGCAACTAAGTACTTAAGTAATAGAGTCAAAACTTTTCTAAGTATATTGCCAGGGAGGGATGTCAAAGAACAGTTTCTTTATTAAAGTTCCTTTTGTACATTGTTCACCTTCTCATGATACGTGTTCTGTGGGGAAATCTATGCAATGGACCTAGCATGTCACCAGTTATTTCTTAACCACCCCAAACTGAGCTGTCTTTAGCTTGAAAATAGTGTAGGATGAAGAGGGCATAGACAAACAACTGTGTAAGATACTTTGCGGAAATTCTGTGATTTTTCAGGGGAAATTAAGTCCTGTTACTTAAAGTCTGGAAATCAGAAAGAAGGCTCCTTCCAGTACCCGCCCTCACGTGAGGCCTGCGCCTCCCAAGCCAGGTGAGTGGAGCTGTGTTTTCAGCGCAGGAACTGTGGACCGAGTGGGGATGCACAGCTTACTCTGAAAATAAAGTGTGGGGCCTGGTGCAGGAAGAACAAGTTAATTCATTTATAAGTTAGTCTGATTCTGGGTGCAAGAAAGTCTGACATCATAGAATAATGAGAAACAAACGCAACCATTTTCATTGCTGCCACTTCCAAAACTGAGTAGAAGGTGCAGTATGAAGAGGGAGCAGCCGGAGGAGTGCACAGCGGGGCTCTCCATGAGAAAGGGGCTCCTGCAGCTGTGGGGCACACTGCTGAGTTCCCCAGGAGCACTTTGGAAATGGAGTTACATCCCTTCCACACTAGGGCAGGCAGGCTGTTTTGTAGACAGATGATCTAGGCATCTTTTCCATTTCACCTCAGAATGCATCAAATTGTCATCTTTTTTATGGAAACTGAGTTGGTATTAAGTTAGTGTGCACCTCCAGAACACACATACATAGCTTCACAGTGCATTGGGCCAACTGTGGAGCTGGCCCGTGGTAGACTGAATCCATCATTCATCCCAGGGTCTGAGATTCTGCGTGGCTAGTGCCTGTGGGCATGTTGCAGTTGCTGGTTCTGAGCGTGGAGGTTGTGTTTCATGTGTAGCTCCTTAGACTCCCATGCATGTTTGAAGTGTATGGGAGACTTGTGTGGTAAGACTGACATACCCTTCTTACCTGGAGAGTAGAAAAGGAGTTTCAGAAACATAAGTTCCAGATCCTGTGGCCCATGTTCCTTCCAAACTCAGAGTCCTTCCAGGGATGTGTGGAAATTTCAGGGGGAGTCTGCTGTGAGCCTGGGGTGAAGGGTGCCTTTTGTCGTCCTGTGGCGGCCTCCAGAGCGCTCTCACGCTAACATCATGGCGGCTTCTCAGGACCTGTGTCTGGTGTCCCGTCAGTCTCCTGGGCACTGCAGGAACAGCTCTCCTGGCTCTGCTCTAAAGCAGGCCGGGGCACCCAGAATTCCTCCTGTGGGACAGGGCACATTTTTCATCTCCTGCTTTCCTTCCACTCTTCCTCTGCCTCTCTCGGATACCCATACCCCAACTAGACTCCTCCAGCCAGAGAGCATGCAAAGCCCTACACAAATGGAGACGCAAGAGAAGATGGAGGTTTGTTGTATGCATGTTTAGCATGTACTGTTGTGATAGGTTGGTGAGTTTAGTTGTCTAAGATTTCTGCTTTCTCAGACAAAACACTTAACTGCATGAAAATACAGCTTTGAGCACCACCCAGCTGAAGGTTGAGGTGTTTCTCAGCTAAATTTAGAACAGATAGACGTCTCCTATTATCTCCCAAAGGAAAGTTAGAAGACTTTCAGGGCTTTTCTTTTCTGGATGAATATACTTCACTTCTCCCCCAGGGAAGTGCTTTCACTGATTCTAATGAGTAACGCTGCTGAGAAACTGGGTAATGCAGTTAGGATAAAGCCACATATCAAGGGCCTTAAAAACCACGAAAGTATGCAGACAGGAGTCAGAGAGGGGGTGCTACAGGGTTCTCAGTAGCCCCATTTCCTTAGATCGCACTTTCCTGAGTGCCATCTACTAACTACTTTCTCCCCTTAGTTTCTGGCACTGAATTATTTCATTTTCTCTGCATTTTCTTCCCCAATAAGAGCCCTTTCCATTGCCCCTGCCCTCTTCCCAGGGCTGCTGGTCCTGGGTTATCCCCAGTGTGTTTGATCTGGGTGGAAGGGCTCTGGCAGCTGAGGGCGAGACCTGCCACGTGCTGCAAGGGTGCTGCTGTGTTTCTGGTGGGCCTCATACCAGGCCCTGTGGCCTAGGGCAGAGTCTCAGAGCATCAGCTCCTCTCCTGGCTGCATCTTTTTAGGTGCACAGGACATTGGGCCCCTATCTATTGCACATGAGTGGATCTCGCCTCCAGCAAGCGTAATCATGTGAGAACTGTCAGGTTGTTACTGAGAAGTCTTGGCTGACCAGTCTTCAGGACTCTGTGGGTCAAGGCATTGCTATGGAGGCCCTGGGGTATGGCTTTGCTCTTCCCATGGCTCTCCTGTTCCCCTGTTTAAACAGCACTCCCCAGCACCACATCCTGTGATTCCCATCACTCCGTAACCTCTCATTTAGTCCAGCAGGAAAAAAGCTTCTTTCCCATGAACCCCAGTACACTCACTGTGTATGATTGGTTCTGACCAGTGCATGTACCTTGAACCCAGTCACTGACTTGAGCCTACATATGGACCCAGGGCTGGATTTGGGTTCCCTTGGAGGATGAATGAGGGTTCCTACATGGGGTGCCTAGGGTGGGCAGCACACGTTAGCAGGTGACCCCGAAGACTCTGCTTCTGGTAAAATCAGCAACTTAATTATTTACTGAGCTTTTTCAGGGGAAAAATGTTCAAAGAGCAATTTTCCTCTTACAGAAAGACTTTATGTCCTGTCCCTAGGCTGCATGATAGCATTTCTGGTGTGTGAATGTCCCATAAACAAGGTTGTGGTCCACCAGCCACATTACTGAGTTCTGGATTTGAGGCAAACCATACTTGTTCAGGTGTTGAGGGGCCTCGTCTTGCAGGTCCTGGGAAGGAAAGGCCCATTGTCATGCATGGTTTCCCTTTCTGTGCTTCCAAAATAATGTAAACTCACACCTGTATTTGCTGTTTTATGTGCAGAATGTTATTTGGGGATGTAACACTCTATGCCATCTGGTCTTTGAGTAACTCAGTCCTTAAGACCGACAACAGTGGGACTTTTTCAGGGATGCCTCAGCCCTGTGGTGACTCATTGGGACATGGCAGATGCACAGGGGCTTCATGGCAATGCAGAGGCACAAACCCAGTCACTTCCCTTAGGGAAATTACAGTGCTGAAGCTGTCCTTGGTCCTGGAGAAGCAGTGAGGGGGCTGCCCTCTACTCAGTTCTAGCTCAGGAGCAGGGGATCAGCATGTGAGGGGCTGTGGCCTCAGATCCCTTCCCTACTCCACATACTAGTCAAGGTAGGCTGAGGCCCATGGATTGGTGATAAGGTTTTTGGTTTTGAAGAGCCTGTGATGTGATGGTGACTTGGGTATCTTTGAACTGGTTGCACGAAAGAAAAGTTGCTGGAAAATAGGAGAGAAACAAATGGTCTGGTTAAATTTAAGTATTTTTAATGTCTGCATTTTAATGTCTGCACAGACCAGTGTGTGTATGGGTATGTGTGTATGTTCTATGTGCGCATGTATATGGGTGTATCGTATGTGTTTAACACTGTGTATGTGTGTATATATGTATATGTATTTGAATGTGTGTATGTGGAAGGGAGGGAGTATTGTCACCCTATCATTGTCTCTAATACTAGAGTTACGGAATGACCTCAGAGCCTGATGAACTCCACCAGTAGGTCCGGTTTTGGCACAGAAAGTTTAGAATTAATTTTAGGGTTCGAGTTGGATGTCCCTTGAGTCTTCTGTGCAGAACATCATGGCAGCTCATAGCGCCAAGCCAGAATGCATTTCTGGTGGCAGTTCTGACAAGAGCAATGCCCAAGCACTTCGACATTAAGCGTGTGCTAGATCTTAGAATATCCATTGAGGTTGGGGATATGAGCTTCACTTTATAGAAGAGGGAACTGAGGCTGATTAAGAAAGATTCTTGATGTCATGGGCCCAGTGGCTGTAACACTTGCCATAAGCGGCTGGTGGACACTTGAATGCCTTCCTCGCCTCTCCCCACAGTAGGATCATAAGGCTGTGTGAATCAGGCCTGCAGGGCCAGTGTGGACGGGCACTGCAGTGATGAGAGGCCATTTATCTTGTCTATGGATGTCAGCTCTGCTTATCTTCAGTCTACTGATTCCAGCGTAAGCCTCAGGTGACCAGATTTTTGTTTTGTTTTGTTTTTTCCACTAGGAGCTTGGAATTCACATTTATATGTAAAAGGTTTTTTTAAATTTAATGTTGATTTTAAAAGGTTTTTTAAGTACTAGGGCTTTCACGCTGAGCTATATCCCCAGCCCTTCTGTGTTTTATTTTGAGGCAAGATCTCCCTAAGTTGCCCAGGCAGGATTCTTACAGTCCTCCTGCTTCAGCCTTTCAAAGTACTCGGAATACAAGTGTATACCACCAGGCTGATTTGAAACTTTTGGGAATACTGCAGACCACAGCTCCCATGTGTGTGGCTGGCTGTTGCCTGCGGACTGCCTGTTGTCAACTCCGACCGTGGGGGTCCTCCCACACCCGCTGCCGACTCTTGTGGGAAGTGCCGCTCGCTCTCAGCACTTGCTGCTGACACACGTGACATCGACAGTGCTATGCCCTGGGGTGATGCCCACTGCAGCCCCCACCTGCTTCTCCCTCTCGACATTCTTATTTCAGAGCTCAAACTACAGTTTGTCTCTTTTAGGCCTATACTGTGAAAATAAACCCACCTCTCCAGGTTGCTTCTCGGAGTCTGATCATATTCTCCCTTCTGTGTCTTTAATTTGTATAGGGCTTCCATCTCTTCTAGGTTATCAGCTATTGAAAAGTGACCAGGGCCAGGGTCCCTTATAGCTGTCTTAGCTATCTCCACATAGATGTTCAGCACAATTTACTTATATCAAATTGAGTCATTAGGAGTGACACATGTTGGAGGTGTAGGTTATGCTAAGGCCAGCTGAACATTGGAGGACAGCTCAAAAAACTCATCAGGACCAGTGATGTGGAGTCAGGGGGCCGAAGGACCTGGTTGGGGAAGTATCCCTTCATTCTCCAAGCAGTGAGCGATCTGGCCTCTCAGCAGAAGGGAACACACTAATGGGTGTGAGATCATCGAGGTGACATTAACAAGCACCTTTCCCACCTTTCAGTAGCTGGAGGGTGCAGAGGGAAAGTAGACAGAGAGAAACTTTCAGGATGAGTCACTTTAAATCCTGTACATGGAAATCAGAGCTAAAGACTCACTAGGCCTTCCAGTCCTGCATTGTGTAAATGAAGCACTTCTCTCTGTCCACATGAAAGCGGATGATGGGGGAAAACCTGGCACTGGGCACCAGAATGAGTTGCAATTGGAGAGGTCCAGTTTCTCTCAGTGCAAACAGGAATATTGTCTCAGGCAGATCTGTGTTCAAATTCCAACATTTGTGGTTATTTTTTGTTTGACATTGTGCAACTGGCTTAACCACTTGGACCATCAGTTTCTTAAGGCATCAGTGGAGGGAAAATCTTCCCAGTTCCTCTGCTGGTTTCTTTAAAGATTAGACATGGTAACATATAGAATGCTAATGACAGTGCCTGGAACCAAGGCCACCTGTTGCTACTGTCTTTGGACAGAAATGGAGGACAAGGGCCAAAGTTCATTGTGATTTTACTTAGCAAAGGAACCTGGCTTTTCACCCAGAGGAAATCTTTCCCATAGTGCTTTTATGGGTTGCTTTGTAAGACCTGGAAGGTAGGAAAGTACTTTTTGTTCTCTTTGTCCACCTGTTGTGGCCCAATATCTTGGCACCTATGGTGATTTTAGTGCAAGCATTTTAGTATTATGACCCTGGCTCTTAATGCCATTAAATTCTGAGTCCTTTCACCATTGTATACATAAAATTTCATTTTGAACATAGGAGGATGCTTGGTTGGGGCTGTTTCTAGCCATCCATCCATGGAAGGTACTGGAAAAGCAGATTTTCCCCCATAAAGTGACCTCAGTGACTGGGATTGCCTCCAACTAGGCCATTAAACCACTGAATCTTATTATTGGCAAGAAGGTTGTTCCCCCTAGTCATTGTTAAACCTTGTTGCCATGTGACAGTTTTATGTCTCTGACTTCTAAGTATGAATAGGGAATTGTTAGCAATGTAACCTCCATATCTCTTTGGGGATTCCTGAAGGAAGCCAGGAGAGGAAGCTCAATTCCCTGCTTGGCCCCACTGTCGCTGTGGGAACCAGTGCCCCTCTCACCAGCTGCCAGAGACATGGAGCAGTGCTTTCTGGCCATGCATTTGCTGTCCATAAAGCAGGTACCTTGGTAACTTTACCTGACACAGCCCTCCTCTCCCCAGAGACAGAGGGAGTGAGCTGTGGCTTGAATTGGCAGCAGTTAGCATGGCGACTTGGACAGACTGCCAGAGGATAAATCTACTGCAGTGTTTTATTACCGAGAACATAAGACTAATTCAGGAGCTCGGACTTTGAAATGAGCTGATCTACCTCGAAAGCTGAAGTTAAAGCAGGCTGTCTACCTAGCAAGCTGAAGGTGGAGCTGCCTGGAAAGTTAAACTGTACTGTGGGATGAAAGGGTTCATTGCACAACAGGCTTTCGTTATTCCTCTGCAGATTTTGCAATGAAAGCTTAATAGTTTCTGTTCTTTGTTCAGCAAATATTTTTACTTTTTGTCTAAAAATCAGAGTAATATGTATCAGAGCTTTCTTTTTTCAATGAACTGTATGTTCAGTAATCCAGCTTTTCCAGTGTCTTAAGCAATAAAATGTAAATATATGTGATACCTGTATCAACTCTTCTCAGTGCAATCTGAAGGAAAGATGTGGTATTCACTCTCATTTTGATGGTGAAGAACACATAAAATAGGTGTGTGTGATGGAATGGAAGAGTCATCCTGGATCAAATTTATTACAGCATTTCTCTTGCTCATTTTTGTATGTTTGCTTGATTTCACTTATTTCTGATCTGATTTGCTTTAGAGTTAGAGTAGCACATAGATATTACTTGGCTTGTAAGTTAGATTTCTTTTTGGAATCTGTTCTAAATTTCTAGACCCATTTTACATCATCCCCCAAAGGTGAGTTGAGGCCCTGTACTTAATCTTTATCCCCTAATCCTTACACTTTTGTTGACATCTGCTGTTTCTCTGATCCTTACCTCAGTAAAAGTACCCTTGCTTATTGAGACTACCTAGAGGAACGTGGGTCACAGTGTTAAGTGTGTACCTGGCTCCCAGAGAATGGAAGAAGACAGGAAGTTGCAAGAACTTACCCTCTCTGTGTGAACTGTTTTACTTTATTCGGAAGAAAGAGAGTTCTTGTTTGGAGTGACTGAGCAGGAGTGAGGCCATGCAGTGAGTTCCTTGGATGTGTGGAACACAGAGCAGAATGTTGTGACCTTGCAGTGTCAGATGTGTGCAATTGTGTGTCCGTCTGAGCATGGCCTCAGCTCTAATTACAAATGTCTGAGATTGCACATGTAGTTGTGTCACTGTTCATTTGAGCAGCAGAGAAATGTATGTTTGCTGCTTCAAATTTAGTAAGATCAGTGAGGCCTTGGAACCTTTGTTCGTGTAGCGGTGAGAACAGCTGGTGCTTAGCTTCTGGTTTTGAGTACCTTCTGCCCTCCCAAATTCCTCTGCTTGTTTCCTCTTACTTTTCAGCTCTTACCCTGTGTTCCTTGCCATCTCATCCTTATTCTGGATTTGTGGACACATTGGGAGGAGATTATACTTCCAGCCAGTCCCAGGTCCCAGAGTTTACAGGGAGGAAAGAAAGGTTGATTCTAGAATAATTTCAGTCCTTGAGGCCAGGCCCAGTTACAGAGGGCTCCCACACTGTGGTTCAGCATGGCCACCACATGGGGGCAGTCAGCACCCATGATGCAGACATTCGCCCAAACCCTGCTGCCATAAAATGGAAAGGTGCTTGCAGCATTAGGCCCGGTTCTGGTGGAATTCTATGTTGGGCGGCAGCTTGCGGGAGGGAGCTCTGTGCATACATACCTGTGTGGTAAGTGTGACGTGCTGACTTCTTTTCTCAGCTGCCCCTCTGTGGTCCCTGTGGTTGTGGCCCCCGGTGAGCCAGGAACACAGGGAAGGCCAGGCAGGCAAAAAGGGGACAGCAGGCTTGTTGCTTTTAAATCTGTGAAGGTGAAGAATCTCAGATTTTCCCTGTCCATGGGAAAGTGGGAATACGGCACATGTATTTTCATTGCTTGTTCCGTGCAGCAGCTCGGGTGGATGACAAGGGCGGGGGGGCGGGAGTCCGGCAGGGTGCAGTATCACCAAGGTCAGTCTGGGGCCCAGCTGTGTCTCTGTGAAAGTACACCACCCTGGCCCAGCCTCAACTCCTGCCCACACTTTTCAGTCTCTCTCAGTGGCGGCTCTTCATAGCTTCTACCATTAGTTACCACTTATTACTCCTCTGAGCAAAATCTGGTTCCTGTAAAACTTTCCTCTGCTATCTCCCAGAACCAAACTAGTACCAGAGACTAACCAGAGAACAGACGAGGGAAACCAGATGTGCCAAGTTTTGCATATTGCAGTTCTGAGAGGTATTCTTCCAGGTGTATCTCCTCTCTCTGCTGCTTTAGAAGAGGTGCTACACATCCCTGGTGCCTGTGTGTATATGTGTGTGCGTGTGTGTGGGAGGGATACACGTGCGTGTGTGCATTTTGCATAGGTGTTCCTGCCAATTACAGGTAACCAGAATTCTCTTTGTCCATCTTCAGAGAGGTGCACCTCAGCTCCTCCAGCACTACCACTTGTGAGAGTCCAGACCCATCCTCTGGGGATCCTGCGGTCAGTGCCCTGCAACAGCAGCTGTTGCTCATGGTGGCCCGGAGGACCCACTCAGAAACCCCACGGGTATGTGCTTTCCAGAATCAGTATTTGTGGTGCTCTAGAAGCAGGGGATCGTAAATACTGTTTCCAGGTTGATTGACCAGGTCTCACCCTGAATTTTGCTTTGCTGTATGGTAGATCTATCATTGCATGGCAGTTCACTTAGTGAATGTGAAAAGAAACTTTATATAGCCAGTAACCTTCCAATGACATTACCAGAATTGCCTCTGCCTTGCTTGCTTTTCCAAATGCATTAGAGAAATTCATTCACATTGATCTTTGGTTGCTAGGATGCATTGTTCCCACAGGAACACTCTGAGTTAGTTTGTGCCCCCCACACAGCTTTTGACAATAACTGGCTCTTTAAAAAAAATTATGGTAACCTTGAATACTCAGCACTCAATGATTCTTAAATATTTAACTGAACAGAGACCTTATTCTTGGGATGTTGACATGTGGGGTCTGAGGAGGAAGCCTCCCGCTATCTCACTAGGAGACGCTGTACAGAGGTGCAGCACTCATCCAGCAGGGGTAATGAGACTCGGTGGAGGCAGAGCCGTGACTGATAACCACAGATGCCACGGCAGGCAGACCCAGATCCACACGGGGCAGATGAGCCGAGAGGTGACTTGAGGCATCAGGGAGGAAGGGAGAAAGGGAAGGCTCCTTAGAAAAAGAGGCATTCAGGCTAGATAAAAGGGTGGGCTTCCTCTGGTTCAGGTGGAGGAAAGAGGACTGGAGGTACCATAAGGTCGCTCTGGTGTGAAGTTTCTAAAACTTTGTGCTTCCTTTTCTCCTGAAAAGATGTCAGTTCCTTCTAGGGCACATTGGGTTTTGAAAAATTATGCAGCTTTATGTTTGTTTTTAGGATTGCTTAGCCAAATTTTTCCAAAGAATGTTTGATAATATAGTGGATTGATCCATCCATCTATCTGTCTGTCTATCTATTTATCTCTCAAATGTGCAAAAACAAAGTCAAGTTCCCTTCTACCTAACTGACTCCTTCTTGCTTGTAGTGTAGAGGGACTTAGAAGTACCACTGAATGGTGACTCAGCCCTGTTGAGTTGGTGGAGTTTCCATGGGAACAAATAAGTGCTCAATTCACCCATACATCCAAGCTTTCAAGACACTTGCATCTTGTGTGCACAGGCTCACCTACCTCCTCCCAGAGGCCTATGGGTGTAGTGGGCCACTGTCCTGAGCCTACCGTGGAGGTGAGGTGTGGGAAGGGTAGAGTATCTATCACTCAGAGGGTGGCTCCCTGTGGGGTCACAAGCCGCTGAGTGCTGCCTGCTGGGCTGGTGCTAGGTCTGCCTCCTACTGACTACCAGAGACTCTGCCATTTGTTCCCACTCAGAGGACCTTCATTGGGCATCCCCCTCCTCACCATCCACACTTTGGGGCTCACCAGTCCTGTCTACATCTCTGAGGGCCCAGACACCAGCTGCATTTGTATGTGCTGTCCGCCCCCCATAGAGACTGGAAGCCCAGCCACCCACTTCCAGGTCTCACCATGAGGGCTTTCTGTGAGAAACCTGTGCTCCTCCCCACATGGGTTTGGGCAGGGCTGGCCTCCTCCCACCTCCTGAGTGCTCAGCCTCCAGGGAAGTTCCCTAGAAATGCTGAGATAGTTGGAGAGGTGTCATGTTCTTGCTTCCGTCCTGGAAGAACAGCAGGAAATTGAGAAATTTTGGGTTCTCAAAGGTACAGTCAATCCATTGACTTAATGTCCGAAGACATCCCAGTTGGAACCTGTCCTTAAAAGTGAGTAAATATTGCAAGGATAACTCAGATCAGTCCTTACTTCACATTTAAATTTCTGTAAGTGGCACTATAATATAAGTGATATATAGAAAATATTAATTTCTTCTATAGTAATGTTGGTGAGCCTATGGCATGTGTGCCAGAGCAGGCGGTTTGTATCACTGAAAACTCTAAAAGGTTTGCATCACTAATCTATAATGTTTCACCATTAGTCACTTAACCAGACTCAATCTTTTCAGCTTCTTAATTTTAAATAAAATTTCCACTATTTAAATTTCTACTGCCTATGGGTATAGAAGTAGAAAAAAAATGGAGACTGCCACACAGCCTCATGTTTAGATCCTGAATAAGTATTTATGAAGAGCTCACAGCAGAAAAAAAAAGGAAAATTTTAGTTCTACTATTTATCTCTCCAAATTGAATTCTTGTCACCAGGGAATTAAATTGGTTTTGGCTACAAAATAAAAATTAATTCATTTCCTGCTCATTATCCAACAAATACTCTTTGTAGGCTGAGTATGACTTCAGTCCTTGCCAGAAGCTGGGTCATAGTGATGAAAACACTCTGTCCCTGTCTTCGAGAGGTCTAATGACAAGCCAATTCTGTCCTCTCTGGCAGAGCCCAGGATGAGAATGGCTCAGGTGCTGTGGGGCAGCAGAGCAGTGAGGACCAGGAGAGGGGACCAGGGAGGCTTCCTCAGGGCAGAGATGCCACAGTTGAAACATGAGGGATGATTGCCGTTGGCCAGGTGGAAACAAATGAAGGGGTCCAGCAGAGAGGAACCTGGCCAAAGGTCTGGAGGTAAAACAGAAAGCAGGCCTGCTCATGGGTGTGAGCCCGGAGACTTCCAGGGCCAATAGCATGGGGGCTGCTTCTCAGGATGGTCTAGCAACACAAGCAGAAGTATGGCCGCCCCTAAGACTACATTTGTCTCCTTCCCTCTCTCTTTCACAACCCTGATCTGGGAGCTGCCCACACTCTAGCCTAGGGGGCTCTTCATACAAACAAGGGTGGAATTCTACAGGGTCTGTGGGGGTAGTCAGGAGGTAGTGGGAGACCAGAGAAAAAACTTACCTGAAATTCTTCCCCGGCATAAATGAAATGTTGGCATGGGATGGGATGAAGGACCCTGATGGGAATGGGGTCCCCGGGGTACTGGCAACCTTCTCCTCATGGTATATAGAGATGCAAAGCCTGGTCCAGTAACACCAGAAGGGCAAACAAAGCCTGGGACACTGTGGCATTTGGTGAAATCTGTCTCCTAAACTCACTGGCGTTCAGGGCCATTGACTATCACCACAGGCAACATGCCATGAATCTACATTATAACTTGGCGCTTCTCTGCACTTTAGTTTATCTACCATGTGCTTCTAACCTCAGGGGCTACATTCTGTGTACTCATTGCCATGACTTTTAAAATCTCACCTTATCCTGGTATGTTACAGGGCCAGCACGTGGGCCATCACCTTGTTTGACGGTCTTTATTGTGCTTTGGTTGATGGTGGGCCCATTTCAGAAGCAGTGTTGGATGTGTGGGACACAGCATCTTCTGCTCCCACGTATCTCACCTGGTTTAGTCTTAAGCTCATTCTCCTTGTCTTCCATTAGGAAATGAGAGGGTATTGTACGTGACAGCTTCATGCTTTGTAAACCCTAAAGCCCTACATCAGTCCATGATGATGGCCTTATTGTTGTCTTAATAGGTAGCACGGAGGCCACTCAGTTCATGGTCCTAAATTGATCAGAATTGGTGAGAACTGCACAAATGGATGGAATGCAGGGCATGGCTGGCTGTCCTCCTAGGTTCATGTAAATAAAGTTGGCACTCACATAACCATGTACTGTCACTAAAGATTCAGTGGGAATCCACAAGAATGACACCAATAGATGAAACAATCAGACAGGTGAAAGAAATGAGCGTCAGTTATTATGCCTTAGCATATTTCTTTTCCATCATAGGTTCATTTACTGGAAAGTATGTTACGGTTTTAAAAAGAAAAATGAGCATCTGCATACTTTCCATTTATCATATTCAGAAGTTCATTGAAGAAATCTGTTTAGAATACACGTAATTTCTTGAATTCTGGCTGTTAAACAAGGTCACTATTGTCATAGCATCAATGTGTGAGTTTGATGTTTTTTACCTCTCCAAATGTTATTTACATCTAGTTGTAACTCACCTTTCACTTGTACCTGTGGGCTTTTTTTTTTTTTTTTTGAGACAGGATCTTGCTATGTAGCCCAGGTTGGCCTCAAACTTGCGACAATCCTCCTGTCTCAGCCTCTCAAGTGCTAGGATTACCAGTGTGCATCACCACATCTGGTCCACTTGCACATTTTGGACATGAGTTATGTGTGCAGTCCTGTGCCAGGGACCCTCATATTTGGCATCAGATCTTTATGTGAAATCTTGGGGTTAGATATTATCTCACCTTGGGCTTGACATCTAACAAGAAGGGAGCAGATAGGGTCCTGGGACTTGGGTGTGAGTGGGGGCCTGACTCTGGCCCTTTCTCTCGGTCCTTGAGTCACCACTGGGATGTCCAGTGCTGCCTCACACCCCCTTGGCAGCCTCTGCTGTGACCTCTCACCAGCCCACTTCTGACACAACCTCCCTGACTGGGCCTGACAGCTACGTGGTGCCTCCCACTCCCCTTTTAGTAACAGCCCTGCAGACTTAGGATTCTTTTCCAGATTTCTTATAAAAGAAGTATACAGCTTTTTCCCTCTGTGCCTGTCTGACTGTGGGGAGGGTACTGTAGGGCTGTTCATGTTCTGCCTTCACATTACAGGCCCTCATCTGCATTAGTTCTTATTAAATATAGCTCATCCTCAAAGTCATAAGTCTGACTTTAAATTTGTTGTAATAATATTTTGTTTATTATCCCATGATTCTCCAGCCTCATTACTTTAGCCAGTAATGAGGTCTGGTATTCTTTGCAAAGTTGGGTTTTTGCCTCATTCTTTGGTCATCAGGTCCCTATACATTGTCCCATGGGTGCTACTCATTTGTTCTGGTGTGAGGTGACCTCTCCTGGCTAAGGGGCACAGTTGAACAAGTGTATTCTGGTTTTCCTTGGAAGATTTCACAAGGACTCAGGCTCTGACATCCAGAAGCCTCTTCCATGGCAAGACGCTGGACAAGTGACTCAACCTCCCAGAGCCTCCCTGCCACATGTGTTAAGCAGAGATGATAAGAGTTCTTGTGCGCACTTGAGGATTCAAGGTCATGGAGGACAAAATTATGACTTTAACAGTTGCAGCAGTGATTAGCACCGTTTGAATTCTTATTAGTTCTTGGAGCTCTTGCACGTACAATTGCTCTAGGCAGCAGGAGTTTTCAGGTACCTGGGAAGAGGACAGGCTTTTATCTTAAGTGTATTCAGTACCATAAAAAAAAAATTCTAAAATGTGCTTCCTAGTCTCCTCCAGTGGCTCATTTTGATCATAGCTGACTAGAACTCACTAGTGGGCCTTGGGTATGGGCGGTAGACACAGGTCTGCATGGGTAGGAGAAGTGTGGTCCTCTCGACTCTGAGGAAGACCCCAAGTTCAGCTGCCCCCTATTCCCCCCTTCCCTAGGCACTTTCTTAGGCCAGCAGTGACGCTTTTAGTTCTTGCCCATGTGACACAGTGTTTGTTATTAAGGTATACCCCGGACAGAAGCAGCCGGCTTGGTGCCTTGTCCGTACATCCATTTCTTCCTCATTTAGGCTAGGAGTTAAAGGTAAAGGTCACAGGGTGACACTCTTGAGTCCCTCTGCCAGCCGAGTTACTTGCTGATGCTCCTCGGGGCTCAGCCACGGAACCCCACTCCACAGCCTCTCTGGGGAGAGTACCCCCCAACATAGCTCACTTACTCTCTATGCAGATATGTAGGTACATGGGTGTATGTGCGTGTGTGTGCACGCGCACGTGCATATGTGCATGTGTGTGAGTGTGCACTCATACATGCATGTGAGAGAGACAGAGGCACACACACACACACACACACACACACACACACACACACACACAGAGCGAGAGAACATGTGTGCTGTCATGGCTAAGTTGCTTGTCTATCCCCAGAAATTTCTAAGCCCTCTTACTGCAGGAACTTTCTTTTGTTATTCTGCCAATTTTCAGCATATAATACCTGTACATACAGTACCCAGCTTATATAATCTATAACAATAAATATTTTATTACTTGAGTGAATGACTATTAAAACAATGGGAAAACTTTGAATCAGGATTGGAATTTTGTACCACAAAACAAGCAGAGAATAATTATTTGTGATTCACCAAAATATTACACTCTTCGTTTCCTTGGAATCTAAGACAAAAAAATAAAATTATTTTATTTACTTCCCTGGACATTATTTTTCCATAAAGGAACTTGAATCATTTCTTCTTTCCATTAAATCCTGTGGAGGCTTTTTAAAACAAATTTTTCACTGAAGCAGCAGTAAATACCTAGATAAATCAGAATCTTTAGTAAGTTTTACAAATGATGTAGAGGAAGTCTTCTTGTGATTTTTGAACAGCTCCCCTGATGGTTCAGGGTGTGATATTTACTCCAGGTCAAGGATATGCTTTCCTTATTGTTCAGAAGCTGCTGTCACCTTGGCTGTGACTTCTTGGACTTGTTTATCCATCATACCTGGACTTCCATGTCACACATATAGCAAGCCACATTTACCGGGGCACATATTTCTTACCTATGCTCTTGATACATGGGACATTATATTAATTACTTTTCTCATTGCTTAGACAAAGTACCCAACACCCAAAGTTAAAAGGGGAAAGGTTCATTTGTCTTATACTTCATAGAGATTTCAGTCCATAGTTGGCTGGCTCCGACCTAGAGTGGCACATGGCCTAGGGGCATCACAGAGGAGAATGATAGATCATTGCATGCAGAAAATAGCAAAAAAGATCCTTAACAGCATCTTACTCCCCCTTTTATCTTATTCAGACTACTTAGGGCAGGTAGCACCCACACCCTTAATCCCAGTCCCCTTGAACCTGCATTGCACCATGAATCAATTCCAGCATCACACACTGTGAACTCAGCCACCTCTGGAAAAGCCCCACGTATGAGTGCTTGAGGCTCTGGGGGGACTTCTAGATGCAAGCCATAATGGACCTCAAGGAAAGGATCCTTTTCTACAAACTGCAAGGTAACCATTGTTAGAGGGGTCTGCAGACGGCACCAGACAACCCCCACAGTGCTCTCTGGTGTGGGACCAGAGTCCCAGGCCCGAGTGGCACTACCACCTCTTCTCTGGGTCTGCAGAATTCTTATTTTTCTCTTCTCAACCTGGAGCTAGGCCAGCAAGGATCCCTTACCAACTATTTGATAGGCAAATTTTCCCCTCAAATTCAATATTTTTCACAGGATTACAGTAATCAAGGGTAAAACTTACTCAGTCTGGATCTCAGTTTCCCCAAATTTCAATCTTACTGGTTTTGATTTGTTTCAGTACATATTTCTGTGGGTTTTTTTTTCTTTTTCTAAAGCAGCCTTCACCAGTGACCTGAATGTCATTAGTGAAAATCTCTGTCCTCATAGTAAAATTTGATTATTTATCTCAACATTGCATTCACTTGCATCATTGGAAAAAATTAGGTCATTTAAGAGGTTTTTGGCTGGTTCTTCTCTTTAATAAGAATTTTCCGTGGCAGTTTCTGGGCCTTAATGAGCAGTGGTGGTTTGATTGATGAGTAGCATAATTTTAATGGTTACATGAAAATGCTTTGAGGTGTGTTGGTATACCAAAGACTTTTGTTGATTATTATCCTTTCCTTAGATCATGTATTTTGAATGAAATGTATTGGTTTGTATTTCAGGATTGGGGTCTGCTTTTTGCATTTTAAAGCTACGGTGTATTTTGTGACAACGGCATAGCACTGTGAAACCCTCTCTGTTGTTTCTTTTGCTATCTAAAAGCATGTGAGTCAGGATCTGGAAGACTCATCATGTTCTTCAGCAGCAGGAAAATTCAACCAAGAACAGTTTTACAAATTTATCATTTTTCCTGGCAAGTGGATCAAAGTCTGGTATGACCGGCTCACCTTGTTGGCCTTACTTGATCGGTAAGCCACTGAGCATGCACATGTGCGATCAGATGCAGCAGGGCATCACGGTGCACATTGCATGTTTCAGAAAAAAACTGCTGCCTTAAGGTTCCCTAAAACATTTCCAAGCCTTGCCCTTCACTGCTCCAAGCCCCCAGTCAAGGCACCGTGATCCACAGAGGGAATACCTCGGGCTTTAGTTGCTGCAACTGGAGGTATGAGGATGGGTAACCTGGTATAGATTTTGGGTTAGCGTTGGGGACAGTTTATGCTTGGGGCTACACATGTCCTGCCCCATACTTGTAGGAAAGCTCATGGTTTTGTCCATAGCACAGGGCCTGGAGTGGGGCAGATGAAGTGGGGTGATGCCCAGCTCTTTCCTGGACCTGGATTCTCCTTTCTCACCCCTGCCTGATGTGCACCGGCTCAGATCTCTTCTTTAAAACTTTACTTCCCTCTTCTCACCTCTTACAGCATCTCCCCCACACCCCTGCCAGCATAAAATCTTTCCAGACTGGCAGTGCTGCCACTGGGTGAGGGGTGGGGGCAGGCAGGGCGTTGCGGCTGGCTGTGGGGTGATGGAGGTGGGCGGGGGAGGGGCTTCTGTCTCTGTCCTCTCCTGCCTCAGGCTGTGCAAAGGTCAGTGCTGTGATCTTCAAGGGCTGTGGCTCTGGCAGCAAGACTAGCTTGAAAATTCGAGATGCTGTTTCTCAAACCACCCTAACTCTGCTGTTGCACAGCTTGGCGCCCGCCCGGAGGGGTAATAGCAAGGCCGCGCTGTTGCAGGCAGTCCCCCAGTGACTGCTTGTTATAGTAATGTTACAGTAATGTCTTAAACGGTGAGATCACATACACAAAAACGATAGTCTTGCAAAATTACAACAGTAAATTTCAGGACCCACAAGTCAGGGAATGGAGTTAAAATGGTTTTGCTAACAATGCTTTGTTACCCAAAGGGCACACATGTAAGGGGAACGTTTCATACTTGACTAATAATCCAAGACAATACATTCTGTTGGATGAGGCATTTTTAAAAATGTTATGTTTATTTTTTCCTCGGTTAAAAGGGAATTATTGAAATTCAAATTGGCTTCTGTTAACCCTTCACATTAAAAACAAATCTTTTGGTAGGTTTTTATTTTCCAGTCTACTCAATGATAAAAAGAAATCCACCAGAACTTCCGCTGAGATCTAAAAAGGGATCGTATAGAATATTACTGCCTTTTAAATATGCTTATAGTTTTAGGGTTTTAATCACCTTTTTTGTAGTCAGAAAGGGTTTTTAATTTTGTGCTCATAGATGGTGTAGAGAGCATCACTTCCTTGTCACCAGACCCCTAGTGGGGGCGGGGAGCCTAGGTGCTGCAGTGGACCCTTGGAAACCAAACCCCAGTATTTACTCATGCTGAGACCTTGGGATCACTACCAAGCCTCTCCATGCCTCAGTTTCCTGTCTATTAAATAGGGATACCATGTACTGTTGGAAGTTTGTGAGGATTAAATCAATTTAGCCCAAGGAAATATTTCTTAAATATTAGTTACTGTTATTATTATTAATTATTGCCTAGCATGTGGCCCGGGACCAGCACTTGTGTTGAATGAACAGACTGAGTCAACTCCCTTTGCCAGTCAGCTCCCAGGCCAGTCCCTGGCTTTCACTTCTGCCACAGTCTTTTCCTCCCAGACTGAAGTCCTGGACTTATCTTTGTTTGTTTAGTCAGTCCTTCACTGTGTACAGTCCAGATGCTCAAGCTCGGGGTCTTTCCTGCCTCAGCCTGACGAGTGTCCTAAAGTCACATGTCCTTTCCAAGTCTGCAGCCATGGGCTGTCCCAGGCCTGGGGTTACCTCTCCTGGGAGTGCTCTTCGCCCTCGCTTTGCCTCCTTCCCTTCCAGTGCACCTCATAAGCCTCTTCATGATAAATCTTTCTGAAGTGCAGCCTTCATCGGGGTTCTCCCTGCCTAGAGAGTTAATGTGTGAGTTCAGTGTTTAAGCTCAGACGGATGAGAGACCAAGTCAAGGGAGTAATGGAGGCTGGGGGGACGGGGGGAGCAAAATCCAGGTAGAAGAGAATCTGTGCAGAATACTCCCTAGGAACTTGATTCTTTCCCTTCAAATGGAAAAAAAAAAACTTTAAAAAATTTTTGTTTTATTTCCTAGGCCTTTCGTTATTAAGTACTGTACACATCAAAATGTTGTGAGCACACTGGAGATCATGAAATGAGTTTTATAGGCCTGATTGGAAAAATATATTTACACCCATTAAAAATGCACAGTAGAAAATAAAAGATGCACAAATTTCCTCTTTTGCTAAATATATGTTTCCCCAGAGGAAATTATTATTATTATTAATCAAAGTTAAATTAATTATTTTTAATTTTCAGTGTTAGCATTACCATTGTAGATATTTAACATCTCTTTACCTTTCCATGTCCTCTTTTCACCGTGCTGTTATCCTGTCATATGTCAGCTGCAGTCTAGTCCAGCCAAAGGGATCGTGTTCTGCAGCCCCCGGCTGCAGCCCCTATTCCTACCCACCCTGCTGTGGGAGGCCAGGCTCTGCTTCTCAGCAGGCGCAGCCCCATGTGCGGCTTGCTGTACTGCTCTTGTTCCCGTTGCTTTGAATGTCTGAAATCTCCCCTCATCTCTTCTCCCTCTCTCTCTCTCTCTCTCTCTCTGTCTTTCTCTCTCCCTCTCTCTCTCTCTCTCTCAAAAATTCCTTTCAGATGATTCATGGATTTACTATGTATCCTTACATATTTTCTCCTTAGTCGTTGCTCTCTGTTTTCTTTGGCTATTGAGGCATTTTCAGTGTCAGTATTAGACTTGGGCTACTTTTCATTCCTTTATTTATTTACTAAAGAATATTCCACAGTCTGGGAAAGAGTATTCACAAAGATCAAATCTGACACAATACTGTTACCCAAAATACACAAAGAACTTTCCAAGCCCAACAATAAAAATGACGTTATATGTATGTACAAATATGTCCAGAAGAAACCCCCTGTGCTGCATAACTGCAGTGGACTCGTAAAATAAGAAAAGGAGAGAAAACACAATACGATAGCATAAAATAGTGGGGTGGAGCAGAGTTTTAAAATATCAAGGCACACCTCATAGTGTAAGTTCTCTCTTGTGGGAAAAGAAAATAAACACAAAAATGATTTCAGATCCGAGCAGAAACCTCACCAGAGAAGATGCCTAGATGAAGAGAAACACATGAAATGATGTTCTACAGCTCATACTGTCGGGGAAATGCAGATCAGTACAGCAATGAGATGCTGCCGTGCAACTTTTAGCGCGGTGGAAATGTAAAACAGAAGCCGAGCAGGACACGGAACAGCAGGACTCTGGCTCGCTGTGGGTGGGAATGCCAAATGCAGCCACTTTGGAAGACAGTTCTGCGGTTTCTTACAAAAGCAAGCATATTCCTCCTGCATAATCCAGCCATGCACTCCTTGGTGTTTAGTGGGAGATGTATGTCCACTGAAGAACTTCAAACATAGAACCAAGCAGACACTAGCACATAAGTGTTTATTGCAGCTTTATTAATAATGCCAAAACTTGGATGCAAACAAGCCCTGCACTGAGTAAATGGGCAAACCGTGGCACACCCACACAATGAGTTATTACAGGGGAAAAAAGAAATGAGGGGTCAACCCATAGATGTGGAGGAAGCAAATGCACTTGGCTAAGTGACACAAGCCTGTCTTCAAAAGCTATGTGCTGCATGATTCCAGCTGTGTGACATTCTGGAACAGGCAAAAATGGACAAATAAAAAGATGGAGATTATAAGAGGCTGAAAGAGCGAGACATGAAGAGGTGACCCAGCTGGTTCTTGGGCAGTGACGCTACTCTGTGTGACGCTATAATCATGGATACATGTCATCATATATTTGTCAACACCAAGTGGGAGCCCCCACGTAAATTGTGGACTTGGGTGTCGAGGACATGCCCATGCAAGCAAGTGTTCCTCTCTGCTGTAGGGTGCTGAGAGTGGGGACACTGCGTATGTGTGCCTGGCAGGAGGCAGAGGATGGAGGAACTTCCCCCTCAATTTCTCTGTGAAGTTAAAATATCTCTTAAAAAAAAAAGGTCTGTTAATTTGAAAAACTGTTCCTGACTGTCTACACATCAGGCACAAGTAGTCAATTATCCTTCCCTAAAGATGATCCTAATTTAGTGGGGGAAACCTATACACACACGAGCAAAATTGGTAAGGTAACAAGTGTCCTCAGAATTCTTACAAATGCTCCACTAAATCCCTGGACTCTTTTCCCCTGACTGTGCCTATACTGCTGCCACCATGTTCCCTCGCTGCCTCCATTTCAGTGACCCTTCCCAGTGACTCACCCTGCCTCCTGTCCTTGTACCTTTGAAGTCAGCTTCCAGGTCTCTGCTTGTCCCTACCTCCCCCGACACTCCAGCAGTCATTCCCTGACCACCTGGCTTTTGATACACCAGCCTTGCCGTGGCATGCAGCCCTGCCTGCGCTAGCTGCTTCCGCCGGCCCTGCACAGCAGCCCTCTAGCGCACTCTCATCAGTGTCAGAAACCTACCCTCTCTTGCTCCTTTGCATGTCCACCTGTTAACACTCCACCTCTGGTCTGGGCAGCCCCCCTTTCCAGCCTCCTCCTCACGTGGGAAGTCCCCCACACAAAATCACCCTGTGCACTATGGCTACCACCCACTCCAACCAGGTCCCCTGCACTGCCGGGAGATCTCAGTTCTCTGTTTTCTAGCTGGAGCCCCGGGCTTCTGGAAGTCAGAGACAGTAGCTGGTATCTGGCAAGACTTCCTGTATTAACTGGGTGTATGGATCTTCCTCCTCCTCCCCTCTAACGAGGAGAGCCCTGAGCTCTGAAACAGTCTCTGATTGCAGGGCATGTCACTGACTGCCTCTTCCCTGTAAGACCAGTGCAGTGACCGAGGACCTCCCATTCCATCTATTTCAAAAGAGAGCTGGGGTCATAACTAGGACTTGCTTTGAATGGCACAGCAATAAGGAATGTTGCATGTGGTGACCTCTTTGTTGTCACTGCTTGTCTTTGTAGACACAGACAAGAACCCTCTGTTTAAAAGCCAACAAGCTTATCTCATTGCCCTGGTGTCTCTTTATGTGTTTTGCTCAGGACGGAAGATGTCAAGGAGAATGTGCTGGCGATTGTGCTCAGCATCCTGGTTTCCCTCCTGGGGTTCCTGACGCTGAACCGAGGCTTCTGCAGAGACCTGTGGGTGCTGCTCTTCTGCGTGGTCATGGCCAGCTGCCAGTACTCCCTGCTCAAGGCAAGACCTCATCCTGCTCTCTCCCTACTTACGCTTTCCCTGACCCAGCCTTGCGGTTGTGAGATGACACAGGTGCTTCTGCTTTGTGTTTCAGAGTGTGCAGCCCGATCCCGCCTCACCAATACATGTAAGTTTTCCCATGGAGGCAAGGAGCTTGTCTTGTCTGCTTATATGGGTGACCAAGAGGAAACTAAAGTCTATTCAAACCCTGAATCTGTATCTGTAGCTTGAATTTTTTTTTTCTTCAGTACTAAAGGTTGAGTCCAGGGTCTTTACACTGTGCTACACCCTCTGCCCTTTTTTATTTTTTCTTTTGAGACAAGATCTCACTAACTTGCTAAGTTGCCCAAGCTAGGTTCAAACTTGAGATCCTTCTGCCTCACCCTCCCAGAGGACTAGGGTTTCAGACGTGTGCTACCACTGTAGGGCTTGTAGCTTGACTCTGAGCGGAAGTACTGTATTAGCTAGAACTATGCATACATGATGGCTGTGCTCTGGCTAGATTTGAGCAGCATGGCATGGTGGGGGTGCTGCAGGGGGTGCACAGGTTGGCACAGGGGGTGTGCAGTGGGTCTTTCCTATCGCTTGACTGTGTTGGGAAAGATAAAGCAGCCTGCCAGGAGGCAGATCGCCTGCCATTACTTCTGAGTCCTCTGCTTGAATATTTGATGCTGAGCAAAACACCAATCCTTTTAGAGCCTCAGTTTCCCTATGTGTAAATAAAGCTAAATAAATGCCCATGGAGATTAAGTAATTCATGCAGTGTGCTTAGAACAGTGCTTGGCATATAGCGGTCACTGCCTAAGTTTGGCTCCTGTACTTCTTTATAAAAGAAGTATATATTTTGGGTGAAACATTATAATTTGGCCTATGTATTGTGGAGTAACCAAATCAAGCTAACTGACTTCATTGCTTTTTCCTTCTGGGTATCAATATTTAAAATGTGCTCTCAGCATTTTTCAGGACTATAAGCCAGGCATGGTGGCACATGCCTGTAATCCCAGCACTTGGGAGGCTGAGGCAGGAGGATCGTTGCGAGTTTAGGACCAGCCTGGACTACAAAGTGAGTTCAAGGCCAGCCTGAACTGCATAGTGAGACCCTGTCTCAAAAAAGACAAAAAAAATAAAAAATAAAAAAGACTATAATATATTATTATCAACTACACTCACCACGCTACATTACAGACCTTCAAAACTCATTCCTCCTGTCTATGTGAATCTTTGTGCCCTTTCGCCAGCATCTCACTGTACCATCCCCGGCCTCCGTCGTTCTACCCCTTGCTCCTATGAGTTTGATTTTTTTATTCAGCATGTAAGTAATGTGTCTTTATGTGACTGGCTTGTTTCTCTTAGCATAATTACCTCCAGGTTTATCCATGTTGTGGCAAATGACAAAACTGCCTTCTTTTTAAAGGCTGCATAATATGCTACTGTGTGTGTGTGTGTGTACACTGATATGAATACCGCATGTCCTTTGTCAGTTCATCCTTTACAAGTCACCAGGTTGTTTCAGTGTCTTGGCAACTGTGAGCAATGCCGCAGTGAATGTGGCAGTGGAGGTGTCTCTTCACCTTATTACTGTATTTTCATTTTCTTTGGATAAAAACCCAGAAGTGGGATTGCTGGATCATATGGTGGTTCCATTTGTAATTTTTCAGAACCTCTGTACTGTTCTCCCTAGTGGTTGTGCCTCTAGTGGTAAACAAGGGTCCCCTTTTCTCCACATCCTCATTAAAATTTATCTTCCTGTCTTTTTTGTAGTAGCCATTCTTACAGATGTGAGGTGATACCTTACTGTGGCTGTAATTTGTGTTTCCTTGAGTAGTCTCCTTACATGAAGCTGACCTCTTCTCATTCCTTGTTCTTAAGTACTCTGTTTCCTCTTAACCCCATGACTTTGAGCTGGTTTAGGACAGAGGCCCTGGGCTTGCCAAAGCTCACCTGCTGGTGTCTGGCATTCTGCTGTGAGTCTGCAGCACAGTAGTTCCCTCTCCCGACCCAGCCCCTGTGGCCTGGGCAGTGCTGTGGCCATCCTTTAAGATACCTGCCTTGTGTTTTTAGTGGAACCTGCTGCCTGGTGGCCCACTGAGCTCTCTGAGCACAGCCTGATAGCCTTTGTTGTGCACACCGCTGTGTACACCAGATAACCCTTCCAGTGAAAGAAAGCTGAATCTTCCCTCTATTGTGCTTTTAAAAAATTCACACCCAGGATTTAGGACTGATTTTAAATCTGCAGTAGCTCATGTTTGGTGCATTGTAACGAAGTGAAGTTTATAACTGGATGATCACGTGGCATGCGATGCTATATGCTGTCTTGTTAAATTCCTCTGTTCCCCATAATTGGTTTACATATAATACATATTCTTTTTTCCTGGAGTCTGAATGTCAAGATAAGTTGCAGCTGCATAATTAGAGTATTAAGATGTATTGTTGTGATTATCATCAGAGACACGGGGTAGGTGGTGTAGAGGAGTCCTGCAGCTCTGAAGGATTTTGGGGGAAGCCCACCCTGGGTGCGACATCACCGGCTCTTTTCTCCTATCTGTGCCTCCCTGCTGCCGATCTTCTGGGTGGCTTGGAGTGCGCTGTTATGTGTTATTAAATCTCCCTAGCCTGCGTGTACTTTGAGAAATGATGCAGAGCGTGGTGGGGTGGGCGTGGACTTGCAGTGCTGTTACTCATGATCCCTGCGTTCCTGCCCTGAGTTGTAATGACACTCTGGTTCCTAGAGGAATCCGCCAAGCTGCTGTTCCATTATCTGAGCAAGCTCGTCATAGCGAAGCAGGAAAAAATGATTTTTCTTACTGTCATAGTAAAACATAGATATCGAACCATGTTTATTGCAGTAATTGATTTGCTTACGCAGATTCTTAAGTAGATCAGCCCATTACTTGAATTGGCATTTCTTCAGTAGTTCTAATGAAAAAAGAAAATGGAATAACTAGAAAATTTTTTTTCTTGCAGTCTGACTGAACCATTCAGATATTTAGGAGGCAAATTTATTATCTTCAGTTTATAAATGAAAAAATTTGAGGCTGACCTCAGAGGGGCTTCCCATAGTGTCCTTTAAGGTGAAAAGCAAATACAGGATGACTGAATTAAGTGAACTTTTAGGAGACTGTTAAAAGACTGTTTCTTGTCTCCTCACTCCCTTCCCCTCCCTCCCTCCCTCCCTCCCTCCCTTCCTTCCTTCCTTCCTTCCTTCCTTCCTTCCTTCCTTCCTTCCTTCCTTCCTTTCTTCCTTCCTTCCTTCCTTCCTTCGTACTGGTGATTAAACTCAAGGCCTTTACACTGAGCTGTATCCCCAGGTCCTTTTAATTTGTTTTGAGACAAGTCCTCATTGAATCACTAAATTGCCCAGGCTTAGCTTGAACTTAACAATTCTTCCTCCTTGATGTCCCAGAGTGCTGAGATTACAGGTGTGCATTGCCACACCTTGCTCTGAGTGGAATTTTTACTAAAAAAAGAAAAGGAAGAAAATCCATGAAGATTTTGGTGATTGGTTTATATATGAAACCAGGAACTGGAGAGGGAGGAAATTTTGTTAGTGTGTGTTGTTAGGAATCAAGGCAGATGAAAGTGGCTTATGTGTTGTGTACTAGTGATACGCCTGGAATGGTTTAGGGGCCCCAGATATAGGACAGAAAAATTAGGAAGGAGATGTGTGAACATGTGAAAAAGGCAAGCTCTTTGTAAGGGCAGTGCATGCTTCTTCCTTAAGTTGTACATGCAGTGAGAGCATTTCCATCTCTGATAAAGTTTGACTTGGAAGACCCAAAATGAGATCTTAAATTATTCAAAGCCAGAGACTTTCAGTTGCTAGAAAATATATTTTAACCTTTTACTCAAAAGGTTTTTTTGGGGGGGGGTACCATGAATCGAACCCATGGACCTCTCAGTGCCAGGCGGGCACTATGCCACTGAGCTATATCCCCAGCCCTGTATTTTAACCTTTAATAAAAAGAAGAACCAAATCAAGTGGAAGTCACCTATTTAATCTTATTTCCTGAGCCATGTGAGTTTTAGGAAAGGCCCCCTACAAGTGTGTATTGGCATTCCACATAGCTATTTATACCAGCTAATTTACTTGGCTATTCACTTGATGAAAAGTGCATTCAGATTTAGCTTAGGCTTTAGTTTTCTTCTTTCTTTAATGCAGAGAAAGTTTTTCCATACTCATTAATCTGTGACCTAGTTGAATTCAAAAGAAAATATTTTTCAAGACTCAGCCTGGTTTCAGGACCAAACATAGCCAGCCTCTGTGGAGATCCTGTGTTTTCCTGCCTATTGAAAGATGGTCTTGGAATAGGACTATTTCTATTTTAGAAGCAGAGGCAATTTAAATTGCATTTCTAAATATAACCTATTCAAAGCAGTGACCAAAAATTCATATCTGAAGTCATATCACTTTAATCTTTAACTTTTTACACTCAAGGTAATTCATGAATTGCAAAGTATATTTTCCCTCTAACTCATTTTTGCCTGTTTTTCAAGTCTTATTAATTGTGTATTGATTTGTGAGATGTAAATTCATTGCTGGCTTTTGTCCTAGAAAGTTGATGTTACATCTTTTCCTTAAATTTATCTAGTCATGAGAGAAAATCAGTAAAAAGTCTATTACAATATTTTGAGAGCTGAGTCTGCCAAGTATTTGGTTCCCTTCAGAAGAAAGTGATGTTTAAATAGTCAAAATAACAAGTTTCTTTTAAAAATAGTCCACTGTGTTTCATTAAGATATAGTAAACAATGCAAGCATACCTTTGCATGTAATTTTCTTGCTTTCTATGGCACTAGGGAATTTAAGCTCACAACTTACAGTTCTGTTTCTTATAACTAGTGGAACCCAAGTTAGAGAAAAATCAGGTTTAAAGTAATTTTGCACTTGAAATGGACAAGGTGAATGCAATGCTTTCTCTCACTATTAGAGAAAGCATTGAATTAGATCTAGATTTTCTCCAAAGATAGCACTTAAATTTTTAGGTAAATTTTGTTGTAGTTGAGAAGCATAGCATTGCTTTAGATACTCCTTCTGATTTGACAGAATAAGCATCAAACTCTTTTTCCTTTTTCTCTGCCTGGTATTTTGCATGCACACAATGGGAAAATATGTGTTATAATGGTATAAGTTATATTGTGTGGTATAAATGACATTTGTAATTTAGTCAAACTAAAATGGTACAACACAGAAGCTGTGTTTATTTTCTAGGGACACAACCAAATCATCACCTACAGCCGACCCATCTATTTTTGTGTGCTGTGTGGCCTCATTTTGCTCCTTGACACAGGGGCCAAAACCAGGCACCCTCCTCGATACGTCGTATATGGCCTGAAGCTCTTCTCCCCAGAGTCCTTGCAGACAGCCAGGGACCACTTAATAGGTGAGTGAGAGTCTGGGTCATAAGGGTGAATACTGGGGAGGGAGGGTATGTTGTCCTCTTAGCTTCAAGTTACTAAGTGGAGAAGCCTCATTGCTTGATTTCTGGGTGAAGAGATGAGCCTTTCTCTCTGTACTTGTGCATCTGTGGGAGACCATTCAGGAACTAGAGCTCTGTCTCGTCCACCAGTGGACTTCTCTGAAAGGATTTTGATATCCATGACCAAGAAGTTGTACCTGGTGACCTGGGAAGCATGATGGCTGTGGTGTCTGTTGGGGTGTCCTGGCCAATGGGCCTCCTGCCTCAACTCCATCCAAAGCACAGATGCCCTGGGCACGCAAGAGTGGGCACATTCTCAGCCCAGGCAGAGGTGTGGATGCTCTGGGTACCCTGGCTTCCATAGTTGCACTCTGCTTGCCTTCATGTCTAGGAGTGTGTGCTGTAAAACACTCCTTGCTCCTTGTATGATTTAGAGCCTGACTCCACAGCCAGGCTGCTGGTGCCTTGGGTCCCAGCTTTGCTCATCACTAGGTGAGCACCTGGAGCAACATTCCACTGTGATGTGGGGACACAAATGCAAACCACATTGAAGCTATTGTAAGGTTTAAGTGAGTTAATACACTGTAGTTAGAACACTGAGTTAAAACATGTTGAATGATGTCCAGCACCAAGCAGCAGTCGTTGGTGCCCTTAGTTTGCACAAAAGTCTGTTCAGTACTAAGCACAGCTCTGTAGACTAGACTACGAGTGCTCTAGTATTCTTGCCATGATAGCAAAGAGCCACACACCTGACACCCTGTGACTGGCCAGGATCACACTGATCAGCTGATCGGATACAGGGCAGCACCAAAAACACCACCTCTGCTCTCTCGTGTGCCATTTGGGAGTTGACACAGGAGCCTTAGGGTGACATTGTCCTGTCACCTCCTGGCAGCTCCCTGAATTTCTCAGTGGGACTGCGGTGGAGGAAGCTTCCTCTGTGCTCCATGTGGATGGAAACTTCACCCCTGACCTCCTTCCCAGCCACTTCCCAGTGCCCCACGCCTCCTCCTGCTGCACTGGCAGCAAACTTCATGCCACCACAGCAACTCTCATCAGCCCACCTCCTGCATACAGAGCACAGCATTTTTCTCTGTTACACTGGAGGAGGAGCTTAGCAGCTTCCTAGTGCCAAAGGCTTAGGAACTATGTTTCAGAGAATCTTGAAAGCCAGTTAGGAAATAGAAACAGGGCTCTGGTGCCAGGGATATTTGCTTCTACCCTTAATGATACCTTTTATTTCACTGCTTAATATTATTTGAAGTCTGTGTGTGCACATATGGAGGCTTAGGCATGCATGCGCGCGCACGCGCGCGCGCGCACACACACACACACACACACACACACACACACACAAAGACACCAAAAAAAAGTCCTTCAGTCATTCTGATCTGTGATACATTGGCTCAGCATCTTCCCCTTGAAGTCAGCTCTATGGAGAAGTCAATGTTCAAGCAGGTAGAGATGCCCAGCTGTGACTGCCCGTGCTTTGGAGTACTGCCCTTTCTTGCCATCTTTTTTTGTCTTTTCATGCAGTTCTAGAGTCTATAGTCCTGAGCCCTGGGAGTTAGAGACAGAGAGGGCATACAAGGGTGACTGCATTCAGATGTCACCTTTTCCCTCTCTGCACCCAACATCCATCCTTCCCTTGGATCTTGAGCAAGGGTCAGTGCTGACAGACAGTGACAAGGGACAGTTAGCCCCTGAGTGCATGCTCCTGATGTGTTCTGTCGTCAGCCCCGCCCTTGATTATGTTAGCTCCTAACAGCTGATTTCCCTAAATTTCATCCCACCTTCTATCCTCTTGCAACATACTTTGCATAACACTTAACCCTTTCATAGTAATCTGCTTACATTTGTCATGTTGGTTTCACGTCTGCCTCCCCCACCCTCCAGTCCTGCACAGAGACTCTGCTCACTCACCACTGAGTTCTCAGCACCCACACTGGCATCTGATAAGCACTTGTGACTTGTGGGATACATGAATGATGGGACATGAAAGTATGCTTTAAGTACTGGATAAGTTACTATATAAATGGACTTTAGAATCACTTCCCATTTGTCAGCAGGAAGCTTAGCCTGGTAGACTTCAATGGCAGAGTAAGCTCCCTTAGGAAAGCATGTTTTGCAGATGACCTATGTCTTGGTTACTTTTTTCTCATTGCTGAGGCAAAATATCCAACACTCAAAATTAAGAAAGGAAAAGTTTATTTAGCTTACAGTTTGTGGAGATTTCAGTCTATACTTGGCTGGTTCTGAGGCAGAGTGGCACACGGCAGAGGGCCAACTCTTCAGGGCAGCAGAGCACAGAAAAACAACCAGCAAAAAGGGGGAATGGCTGCAAGCAGCCTCTTTCCTTCCCTTACCTTGTAAACAGGCTACCCCCACCCAGGGAGCATGTAGCACTCACACAATCTCCATGCCCTCCTCTTCCACAGGCTCAGGATGTGTACAAAGTAAGCACCCTGGCTTCCTGCTGAGTCACTCAGCCAAACCTCTGGACTCCCCAAGTTGACACAATGTATAAACCATAACAACCTATAGAAAGATATTTGGGAGGAGAAATGCATGACACACATTCCATGTACAAATGGCACACACGCACTTCAAATGATACTAACGTGGATCTCTTCATTCTCATTTTTCTACTCCAAAAAAGCCAACGCTACTGAGTAAATACAGCTGTCCCGCTATGGCAAACTCACAGTAGCCTTAGAATGTGAGGTGGACTGAGGCTCAAAAGCAAGGCTTTACTGTGCTTAGGAAAAGTCAAGACTGCTCGTTCTGCAGTAACCTGGTTTGGGAAAGGCGACTGCTATGCACCTTCTTTCGCTTTTTTTTCAAGTGCATCAGGGAGTAAGGGGCCAGGCAATGTGGCCTTCCTGACTTCTTCACCAGAATTTCCTTTCGCTCAGAACTTCCTAGTGTGTATTTTTTGTATGCTTGTCAACAGTGATAGGTAAAAATGGCAGCACAGGACCCAGCAAGCTGACTGAATGACTTCTGCGGTAAAGATAAATTAAAAAGTAGAACAATAGCAGGCCGATGGGCCGAATGTGCTAAATGACATACTAATTTGCAGTGAGCAAAACAAGGTAGTGAAACACCCTGAGAACAAGTGAGATGGGGAGGAAGGAGGCAGAGGCTCCTTCAAAAGCAATTGGAAGCCATTTCTGCTTTGTGGAACCTCTTTCCCTGTCTCCCCAACTGTCAAGCAATTTGCATAGTACAGAACTGCTGCTGTTATGACATCCAGGGTCCAGCAAGGAGAGGAAGAAAGGAGGAAACAGAAGGTTGGTGGGAGGGAAAAGGAGCATATTGTTTATCAGGGCTGCTGTGGCAAAGCACCACAAACTGGATGGCTTAAAGAACAATGACAGAATGTGTCATAGTCCTAGAAGTGGGCAACCCAAGGCCAGAATGTCAGCAGGGTTGGTTCCTCCGTGGCATCTTCTGCCTGGGGTTTCATTTCTTCCCGTGTGCCTATGTGTCTCACAGTCCATGTCTACCCTCTTAATAAGGAGAATAGTCACACTGCGTTAGGGCCCAGATGGACTCATGTTCTTATCTTGACTTGATTATCATCGGCAAAGATACTGTTTCCAGTTAAGGTCAGAGTTATAGAAACTGGTGATTTGAATTTCACTATTTTGATGGAGGCACAATCCTACCCATAAGGAGTACTTTAAAATAAAAAAAAGAACCAGAGGGAAGTAAGACCTAAGTACACATGCTAGGAAGTGGCCAAAGGCACCATCATGCCTTTCCCTCGGTGTTGGGTGGAATGGTCCTCCAAGGCTGGTAGAGAAGATGTGAAGTATCTCCTAGATGTGCCTCTCTGGAGCCATTCCTGGGACCAGTACGCTCCAGGGTCCTGGCTCAGCACCTTCTTCCTCACTGCCGTGCTGAGGTGGTGCAGCAAGGGAGGGAAGAGGAAGAGCTGCTCTCAAAGAGCTGGTCCTGCCTCCCTAGGCGGGCGGGATTGCAGCATGCCCAGTGGTAGGGACCAGTCAATGAAAGGATAGTGACATTTCGTGTCACAAGGAACGTAGGAGAGGAACATTTAAAGGGAAGAGAAAGTTGGATGACAGAACTATGGAAGGAGGAATTAAGGTGGATAAAGGAGATGTAAACTCCAAAAATAGTATTCTTCTGTAAATTCTTTTTCTTTTATTGACCTTTATTTTTATACAGGCTATCACTCTGTTTTCTTTTATTATAAAGAAAAGAATATTTTATTATAAGGAAAAGAATATTTCCAAGAGAAGGCAAAACCTCTTTGGGCAGCACTCAAGTCCTGTGGTCAGGCAGAGACTGGTAACAGCAGGGCTAGAGGTGATTACTTTCCATTTGGGCAACTTCAGCAAAACCTTGTGGGTGTGTCTGGCTTTGTAACTGTCCTATGGATATGAAAGCCGCGGAGTTCTTAGTTCGGAGCTCTCTGTTTTAAAGGGACCGGGACACAGCTGGAGCAGGTACTGAGGAAGGAAACCATATAGGATCTGGAAATGTTATGATAGAACAGGACTAAGTGACTCAGAAAAATCCCTTAGAGCTAGAGGCGTACTCCACATCTTTGGGTGTTCAGGGTGGCCAGGCTAGAGGGAAGGGACGTTGGTCTTTGTTGCAGCTGCAATAACTACTCTAGACACATGGTGTGTGGACCACAGCTCAGGGCAAGGTAGACCTATGAAATGACTTGGATGGAGCTGTCCTCTGGAAGTTTGGGATCTAGGGATGCAAGGAATCTCCTGGCATGAGGCCATTCGAGGCAAGGCGAGAGGAGGCCATAGTTTTAGCTTTGGTCCATGCATAGACAGGCTTTTTCTCAAGTGGCCTCTGTGGTTCTTTTCAGATGAGAGTTTTCTTTTTCATTTCAGTCCCCTGAAACAAGAAACTTTTGCTTCCCTTAATGCAGCTTCAATCACGGTCCTTGGAGATGAGTGGCAGCTCAGTAGCCAGTTACTGGCTTAAAACTCCCCCAGCCTTCCCTGAATGTAGGCTTCACGCTCTGTGTCTTCGGGAGGGGTTGTTTCCTGGCTACACTAGTCCATAAGAGGAGAGTGGGTGTGCACTGAGCGGCCCTTCAGTGACTGCAGTGCACATGTTTACATCTGCTCGGTAGTCATTTTTATTATTTGCACTTAACAAAAGAAAAAGCTTAAGCTACAATATTCTAACTTATAAATTTTTCTTGAAATAGAATTAAACCAGAAGTTTCTGCATTTACGGTAATTATCATAGAAAACAGAACATAAGAAGTGAGACTCAGAGACTTGTTCAGCAGTGTGCTAACAGAAAATGTTTGTTCTCAGTAAAATTTATGAATAACCACAGGGACTTTACTTCTTTACTCTTGGAAAAAAGGACAAAATAATTTCCGCATTTATAGGTGGGGCTAACTGCTCCCAACAGATGCGATGCCAGGACCCCCTTCCTTGCATTCTGCCTCTGTGGCCTTTGCTTACTCACAGGAACTTTCTCCCCTAGAGCACAGTGAGGAGGGCCTTGTGCTCTGGCCCTGCTGCTGACCAGCATCCCTCCTCTGTTGTCTCATTAATTCCTGGGGCTGTGCCACATTCTTCCTTTACCTGTGCCCCTTCATTTACCTTGGGCCGTTATCCTGTGTTCCAGGTCTTTTTGCATCACTAGTTTAGTCTGATTGAATCAGTGAATGTACTTCTCCTGGAGAACACTCTTTACTTTCAATGATCAACTTCCCACAGTGCTGCTCCCACTGCAGCACTGTCCTGTGGCCCTTCCTTTCAGTGCTTTGGACAACGGACAAGCAAGGCTCACCTGCACTATCCCTATACCTGCCCAGGAAGGGGGAGGTGACAGCATAGTGTGCAGACATTGTGGCTTGACTCCAGGCCCCAAGGTCAAGGGAAGAGGAACTGCTCAGTTTGCTCAGAATTATATGGGTTAAAATGTTGATGCTCATGACTATATGTTCCTTAGTTAACTTTCTGTTTCTTGTGGCTTTCTTTTCAGATCTCTGAATTCCTTTCAGAGAGACTGAAAAAGACATGAGATTTAAAAGAGCTGTGTTAGCAGATTGGTGTCTGTACCTTGTTGCTACCCAAGAATAGAGGAATGCTCTGCTTTCAGGCACCGTGTGGGTCTGCCTTCCAGCACTATGGCACATACCCAAGATGGCGTTTTGGCTCATGGTTTTAGAGGTTTCAGTCCGTGGTCAGCTGGACTGCACTGCTTGTGGGGTCTGTGGCAGCACAGGGTAGCAGAAGCACAGGGTAGAGCAAAACCGTTCACTTCCTGGCCAGGATGTGAAAAGAAAGAGGATGAGACTGGGTTTCCTACTATGCCTTTCAAGGACACCCTGCCAGTGGCCTGAACCCTCACACTGGACCCCTTCTTAGGCTTTCTACCACCTCCCAATAGCAGCCAGTTGGGGATCCAGCTTCTGACACGACACTGCAGATGCAAACTGCAGCAGGTGCTTTAAGTTTCTACAACAGAATTAAAGTCTTGCCATAAAAATCTTACAACATCACTGTGTACCAGAGCATGGCCCCAATCCAAGCAAAGGTCGTATTGTCACAGGCATGTTTATTATGTCAAATTCCAGACACTTGGCACAGTCCCTTAGTCCTTCTTTTGGAGAGATTTTTCTATACTTACTTTTAACTAGCTGCTAGACAAAGGGATGTACAAATACTCCTGTGCCTTCTAGTTCACTTTGGGTAGTTTGTGTTTCCCATTTTGCAGAAGAGCTGAAGCACCCTGCCTTCCTTTCCTGTTTCTGTTGCTCACTGTGGTTTATGTGGTTTCAGAATGTTTTTCCAACACTTCCTACTGGATTTCAAATTGAATCTCCTTGGTTTTATTAAGGCTTGCCAGTATCAAAATTCATTTCCCCTCTTCCTGGTACCAGAGTCAGCAGGAAAGACAGGTACCCTACCGCATTGCCTGGGGGATTTCCAGGTCTCTGCGCCAGAAGAAAACTCTGAGGGAGGGAGGGGCTGGGAAAGGCTGCTGTGAAACAGGCTCTCCTGCTTCTCTGCCTTCTCACACGTTGTTTCTGAGGCATCGAATTACAGCCTAAACCGGCTTTAAAGGATTGCACTGTTGCATGGCTACGACAATGGGAGCTGACACGGCCTTTCCTTGGCTCCCAGGAGGTCTTGCCCTTTAGGTCCTGTGGTTCGTCAGTGAATTGTGCTCTCCTGGCCTTCATGACAGCTCTGAGCTCAGATGCAACTCTACTTCCCAACAAGTGTTTGTAGCCTAGTTAGATCTCTTGTTACAGCAGCACTGATGCACACGGCCAGGTATTCAGGGTCCCTTCTTACTCCCTCCTCGAGCGGAAAGAGATCCCTGTAACTATTGGCTCTTGTTTCTGCACAGTCCTGTGGTTTCCCTGACTTTTCCTCTCTCCCTCAGCCCTCCAACTCTAATACTTCTTATCTTTTTTCTTTTTAATTTGATGGTTCTAGGGATTGAACCCAGGCTCTGCACTGAGCTACATCTCCAGCTCTTTTTATTTTTTATCTTCTTCTTTCTTAAAATTTTGAGCTAGGGTGTTGCTGAGTTACAAAATTGCCCAGGCTGGGCTTAAATCTGATATCCTCCTACCAGAGTGCTGGGATTGCTGGCGTCCACCACCATACCGAGTTTCCAGATCCAATTCTGAGGCTGATCCTTCCCATCTCTCAGATTTCAGCTTGGTTTGAGCTGTTCTGTGCGCCTTTTGTAGGCCATCCCCTTTACATCCACAGTACATTGCTGTCACAGCATGGGTGGGAGAAAATCCAGAGGGCAAGTAGGTAGCATTGTATGAGCAACCAACTAGGGCACTCTTAGCTTATCATCAATTCTGTTTATTCATTTTCAGTATTTTTGTATTGCTTCCCTGCAATTTCGCTCCTTGGACTCTTCCCGCAGATCAACACCTTTTGTACTTACCTTTTGGAACAGATCGACATGCTGCTTTTTGGTGGTTCTGGTGAGTTGCTTCCCTTCTGCTAAGGCCTGAGGGTGAGAGGAGGTGAATACCTTGTTGGGTGGATAGGAGCCTGGTAACTGGCCTTGCTTTGTCCTGAGCTCTTACATTGCTCAATCCAGATCGGGTGAGGGGCCACAGATGCACCCCACTCCATTGGAAGTGGCCCAGCTGGCCTCCTTGAGGAAAGGTACAAACAGAGAAATAAGGAAGCGAAGGGTTCTCTGTGACTTGGCTGGACATTTCTGTGTGCGTGTACATGCAGATGTATCTAGGTATACACATGTACAAATCAGGAGTGTGTCAGTGTGAGCCTGAGTGTGCCATTGTGAGTGTGTTGTGTGTGCACCTGAACAGAGAGGTGACCTGTGTCCCTCTATTATCCCTGTGACCCATTTAATATGGTGCTTTAGGTGCAGACTGAGATGGACTAGACCTCACCCAGCACTTACCTGGAGGGGTGCGCAGGCATCGTTCCCAGGTGGCTTGGCTTTTCAGCCTGCTCTTCTCTAGATTGGACCGAACACCCTGACCTCAGGGCCACTGAAATGTCATCACATGCACAGAGTGATCACTGTTACTGCCATACATCATACAGACACACACACACACACAGAGGGGTTCACCTGCCGGTTCCCCATCTTCGTGGATTTTGCTTCCCATGACCCATGACCTTGGCCTCCAAGAATGCTGTGAATGCTCCTCCCAGCTGCTTAAATGGTCAGCCCCTCCCTCCCTTGCACCACTAGCTACCTATGCTTTCTGACAGATCCCATGGATACACTCTTGCCCCTTGGACAACCGGTTTGTATCTGAAAGCTACGCCCTTCTCCCACCGTCTCACACCATTTGTTACTTCTGAGAATGACAGTGGAACTGTTGGTGTTTGTGTTCTAGCTGTGTCTGGGATCGTGTCAGCCGTGTACAGCGTGGGCCGCAGTGTCTTGGCGGCTGCCCTGCTCCACGTTTTCTGCTTCAGCGCAGTGAAGGTAGGTGTGTGGGCACCTCCAGGGCCCGCTGGCTCTCTCCTCCTTTTATTCATTCAAGCAGTGTATGTTTTATATAAACAGATGTTCTCTGCAATTACAAAAGCAAAGGGATGTGGGCAGCTGGATGCCAGGGCTGGCTGGGCAAGGCCTGGTGTTGGCAGGAGAAAGGTCAGCATTCCAGGTTTGCCTTTATGGGCCTGGCCTCGCTGTCCCCTGCAGACTCTTCTAGTCCACCATCAGTCAGTGATGTCAGGGAAGCTCTGACCCACGGCCTGGTCAGTGGAACCCATGTCTTCTTGGCCTTCACTTCCCTTTGCACTGCCACTCAAAGAGGTGGAGGGACAAGGCTGCGCCAGGCTCTGCGGAGCAGAGAACGGAGAGGGACAGTGCAGCGCAGGGTGTCAGCACCTGGAGGACACGCAGATAGGGACGGCGAGAACCAAGGCCTAGGCCAGCAGCCGAGGGGGCTTCCAATGCTAGAAAACAAGATAAACCTTGACTTCCAGGAAAGAAAAGTTATATCAGAAAAGAAATGTAACTATCACACACATAAGCCCAGCTGCAGGTCTTATTTATGAGGATCTGGGTAATCGTCCTGCAGTATCTGCGACGGGAGGATGAGAGAGGGCTGTGAAAGGGTGGCCCAAATCCTTCCTCCCTGTTAGAAAGTCAGTAGGAAATATCTGAAATGGAAACAAAAAATATCCACAACTTCCAATTCACAAAACAGATTGTTATTTGAAAACAAGGAGGTAAAGAAATGGATAAGAAACAACCAAAAATCACCACCTTCAGGGAGCAGGAGCTGGGGCAGGGCGTGTTGTTGGGGTCTCTGTGGGTCCCCAAAGTCTCAGGACGATGGTGCCCCACATTCCGGGAGGAACATATAGATACGGTGTGGCCCAGGTATCTTCCACTGGGGAGGAAATAAACTAATATCACATGTATTTCTGGACATTATAAACCACAGTACTTAATGTTTTCAACCACAGGCACCCCTTTGATAAAATAAAAATTAAATGTAAAAGATAAATGAAAATGTTACAAATTCCAGAATGTTCTTAATATATAGCATGCGATCATGTTTTAAAAATAACTACTAAAACCAGATATGATGGCACATACCTGTAAACCCAGCACTCTGGAAGTTGAGGCAGCAGAATTGCCGCAGCTGGGGCTACAGAGTGAGTTCAAGGCCAGCCTGGACTACATAGTGAGACTGTCTCAGAAAAATCCAGAAGAAAAACTTAAAAAAAGATTCATTTAAAGTCTTATTAAACTTGTAACACTGTGTCAAAAGACAATTGTTCACTTAACTTCTCTTTGTGGAAGAGAAAGATTTCAGCATTTTTCTCTCCCCGTGCTTCACAGCTTGGTTTCTCTGGGGCAGTTGGTGACATAGTCCTGTCCCTCACTCCTTCCATCCCTTCCATGTGGATCTTTCCTTTTAGAAAAAGTGTGAAGAAAGGGAGGGAGAGAGGGGAAGGGAAGAGGAGGGCTTCTTTCTCTAAAACACACATCACTCATGTGCTCCTGGTGGTCCTATTTGATAGCATACTCATCCTGTTTTATAGACCAACAATTGTATAATTCATTAGTATTTCTGGTGTTTTTTAGGACATACTTTTCCATATACAGTTCCTGAACCTTGGGTATTTCATTCAGGAAAAGTGCTAGAATGAGTATTTTCTGAACCTTTATTTTTCTGAGAAATTTCTCTACTGCTTTTCAGTAAAAATCACTGCCTATAAAATTTGTGACTTACAAATTTTTCTTGCAGAAACCTTAATATATTGCTTTGTTGTGTTCCAGTAGTTGTTTATTATTTATTCATTAAGTTTTGAGATCAGGTTTAAAATTCAGCTTTTAAAAATATCTGTTTTGCCAAGGCATAATGGGTATGCCTGTAATCCCAGCACTTTGAGAAGCTGAGGCAGGAGGACCTCAAGTTAGAGTGTGGACAACATACAGATCCTGTCTCAAAATAAAAAGTTAAAAAAAGTTTCAATGAGAAGGCCCTGGGATCAATCCTCCCTGCTGAAAACAAATTTTGGTTTGGCAGGTTTTGAGTAATACTTGTAGTCATATACAGAAGTTTACAATTAGTCAAATTGTAGAACATCTCCAACAACTCAGAAAAGTTTCTCACAGCCCCTTCCAACTTCTGGATACCAGTGATCTGGTACCAGTGATTTCTGACCTCACAACTTGTTCAGAATCAAAAGTACATTCTGTCAGGATACAGTGGATCCACAACTGAATTCAGTAATTTTAAATGCACAGTTAGGTGCATTGAGAAAGATGTATATAGTCAGGTAGTCACCATCACAGTCAGGAAACATTGCAACTCTACCATCCAGAAATTTTTCTTCATGTTGTTTTGCAGTCAGTTCTCCCTCCATACAGCATGTTCATTTATCCTGAGATTGTGGGGTCAAATACAAGCCTGCGTTCAGCATTGTTTGAAGCAGAGCTGTCTACCACTTCCTCTGACTGATTTTCTCTTTTCTCATCATCCACTTCATCCTTCATGGATGAAGGTTGTGCCCCTGAGAAGAAAGGACCATGTCTTTCCCTCCTTTCCTGCCCCTGTGGCACCTGGCTGATGGCCCGGTAGTGCTGCTAACTTCCCAAGTCACCTTCGCGACCCCCAGTCTGCCGAGCTCTGTGCTATCAGATCACATCTGCTCACTGTGCTCTTTGACGGAGAACCATTGCCTCATTCCTCATGCTTTTGAGCAGCTAAAGTTCATTTGATGGGAATAACTCACCAATCCCAGTCATGACTGAATCTATGGGAAACAGCAAAGTCTTCAGTCCTTAGAGTGTTGTCTTTCCACAGAACGACTCGTGAGCCTTCCTGCAGGGAAGTTGTGTGTTCTGAGAATATCACTCCACCTGGAGAGACAGCGCCTCATCACCACCATTTCTAATATCACGAAAAGTAACACGTACTCATTTATTACATGACCTTTTTTTTTGTATTTGCAAAATCATAGAGAGTTTAGAAACTATTGAAGAATGTGGCATTGAACAGAAGTTTTCTGGGGGATTACCAGTTTGGGGGCAGGGTCCTTCTTCTTTTCTTCCCCAGTCCAACTCCATTTTCACATGAGACACACTGATAATGCCAGCTCTTTCTCTCATAGAGGTCAGTCCAGCCTTGGGCTATCCGGACCGTACCGCAGGCAGCCAGAGCCGACTGCTCACATTGGCCCTGCAGCAAGCTCTTTACTGTCCTGCACTGCGCCTGTTACTGCTGTTTTCCGTCGTGTGCAGGGCGTGTTAGAGGGGAAAGTAATGGCTGCATCTGAGGAAAGAGAGTCCGTTCTGAGAGCACACTGCTGTCTCTGTGCAGGGCTGAGCACGTCTAGGCTCTGGGGCAGACTCGAATGTTGGAACAGGCTTTTGAGGAGGTGGAATGGAGGTGCTGTGGGGAAGTTTATTTCCTCTCAGGGAGGTATTGGCTTCACTTGCTCAGCACAGAACAAGCATCACTGGTGATAAATATTATAGTGTATTGTAACAAAATGTTAATGTTCTAACTGTATTTTGAAACTCATTTTGGTAAAAAAATAGAGCAATTTGCATTTCTCTCTTATTTGTAAGTCCCGTGTTTTCTAATGGTCTCAGATCAACTCTCCACTTTAAGAGGCAGCACCTATTAAATGCTGTGAATTGAGTGAATGTGGTTAGCAAATTCGCAAGGGGGTCTTTAGACAGGAAGAAAAGCTCACCCGTTTTAACCCAACTCCCACCGACCCAAAGCTGTGATTCCACTTCTTGTTTAATGATGCTTTTGTTCATACCTTTTATGCTTACTTTTTGCTTTGCGGGAATTGATTTTTTTTCCCCTTTCATCTCTGTGGCTGAGAGATGGATGGACAGGTCTTTGTGAACAAATTCAGCATGTGAGGTGCCTGGCCAGAGATGCATATCTCTATCTGGCTGTCTGTATTTACTGCCTTTTGACTTCTATTGTTCTTACTTAGTAGAAGTAGACTGAGGGATATGTATTAATTTTGCCCTTTGGAATATTAATTAGGAAAGGAAATTTTGATTCCTCTTTTAATTTCATATTCTCTTTGACTCATCCAAGATGATAGCAAGTAGCGTACAAATGGCCTCCCTCACTGACTTAAATGACAGCGATACACAGAAACAGCCAGAATATTTGCTCCCTAGAGAAATGGCTGAGTAGTTAATTAGCTGGGTTTTCTATTTGTCTGGATAAACCATGATTTCTATTTTTTATTATCCCTTATGAAGAGATTCTATTTTATTGATGGCAAGGGGATGCAGAGGTTGAAGCACATTATTGTAATTTAATGTTCCCCAAGCATCATTAATGACAGCTTGTCGAATGGTTTGCCTCATGCTTCTTCCAGGTACTAAAAGGATACAACCTACAACAATGGCATTTCCTCCACATTCCAGATTTAAAACCTAAGAGCAAGTGTAAAGCTAACTCTTACTTCTAGAGTATATTTAGCACTGGAGTGGATCTTAGACTTTACTTACTCCAGCCCCTTCACTGTATTGTTCAAAATGAGAACCTGGAGCTCCAGAGAGGCACCAAGTGACACATGTCAGATTCCAGACCCTCGGTCTGAGTCTCTGCAGTCTTCCTTTTGTGCTGTCTTCCCAGCATGTTGGAGGTATATGTGTACGCATACCACCAGAAGGACAATTCACAGGATATCTGCTACCTTGCCCCTCTATGGGACTTTAATTTATAAAATAATTTCCCAAGTGTTTTCTCATTTGCCCTTTATTGTATCCCCCACTTAATGGACAAAGAAGACATTAGCATTACTATATTCCAGTGGCAGACTTGAGCACAGTGCTTTCGCTGTTTGCTCCAGGGCACACACTTCATTTACATGGTTTTTTCCCCATTGTAAAATGGATTAGTAAAACCAAACTCATAGGGATGTCCTGAGAAGCAAATGAGATAGAATGGATAATACATATTGAAATGTGGCTCAAGGATTCTTAATGGCATAATAGGCTGAATTCTAAGATTGCGGGAGATCCCACTCCTGGTGTGGTCCTCTGAATGACTTCCTCCCCTGAGTGTGCGCAGGATCTGAAGAGGAAGGGACCACTCCTGAGACACTGGATGAGGTGTGATAGGTTTTTTCAGTGCAGAGAGAGAAGTAAAGCAAAATATAAAATGCCTTTATTGTGGGCGCGGAGAAGACCACAGTAGGGTAAAGAAAGGAAACATGGAACTTCCAAGGGCTTGTCGTGGGATCCCGGGCTAAATAGCCCCAGGCAGGAGGTGGAGATTAGGAGGCAGGCCGCCTGACATGGCAGACCAGGATTGGGCGGCAGTGTGGGAAAGGGAAACAGGATATTACAAAAAGGGAAGTAGGAAGTAGTAATTACAGAAAGGGAAGTAGGAAGTCAGGGGAAGAAGGATGGTGCTTAGCATATGACCTTTGAAGACCTGCGCCATATTGGCTTTGACCTCTAGAAGTCAGCACCATATTGACTTTGACCTCTACTGGCCAGCACCATTTTGGCTTGGCACTATACTGGCTGAGCACAACACATGACTACCAGTGCCATATTGGCTGGTTGCCATAGTGTCTAGGCAGGAATTACAGTGAGGCAAGAAACCAATCAAGGTGAAGGAGTTTCACAGGTGGAGTTAGGGTCCAGTCAGGTAACTTTGATTTAAATTAAAGTTTAACTTAAAAAGAGATCACCCTGGGTGATATGATCTAAAAGGAGGAGCCCTTTCTAGGGTTAGGGGAAGCAACAGAGACCTTTCTGTGTTGACCTTGAAGAAGTGAGTGGCCATGTGTGAGGAACCATGTGGTCAGGGCCCAAGGGTGGCCTCCTCAAGCCGCAGTGGGACCCAGCAGTCACTCAGCATGAAAGCAGGGACTGTAGTCCCACAGCTGCTGGGAACTCTGCTAACCCCTAGGAGATGGTCCTCCTTGAAGAGGCCCCTGGGCCTCAGGTAAGATCAAGGACCAGAGAACACTGATTTTTGCCCAGCGAGGCCCTGAGCAGAGAGCCCTGCTGTGCCCTGCCCAGACCCCTGACCCACAGAAACTCAAGTCAATAAATTTGTGGTTTTCAGCCACTGATTTGTGGTGATTTGTTGCTTCGCAGTAGAAAACTGATATAAATGGTAATTATTATTAGCGTGAATGGCTACTGCTTGTGATGATAAGGAACAAAGTGGTAATAATGTTAATAGTAAAATTTGAAAATGAAGCCCAAGTTTTAATTCACTTTTGTTTATACTGCAGCTTGCATTTTATGGCTAGAACTGTGTTCCTTCTAGTCACAGGGTAGTAGAAATCATAAGCTGTTAGCTGTCTGAATAATTAGAAAAAAATCTCTGCTAATGAGAAAGGAAGGGAAAATGGATCTTAGGTATCTAACTGAATATCTGCCTCTCCTCCCTTCCTGGGAGGAGTTAAAAAGTATAGCTGGACTCTTGGCACACACCTGCAATCCCAGCTAGTCAAGGAAGATTGTAAATTTAAGGCCAGACTGGCAAGATCTTTTCTCAAAAAATGAAACAAAAGAACATATTGTTTCACAAATACAGTTAACCCTGGATGGTCATGTTCCTCAAACTTGGATAGGGAAGCTTTGATAGTGACATTTGGCCCTGCCTTGAGAGAAAAGTGAGGACAATGACAGCTTGGAAGTTGTTCAAAATGGAGTCACCATGGTTACCTGCAGTTAAGACTCAGGTTATGACAGTGAGCACAGGGAGCACCCAAGGTCAAGCCCGGGAAATGGAGTGAAGTTGGCCTTTCACTAGGGCCTAGTGACTGTCTTGCGTGGAAGGAGAGGTACAGAGGGGACACGGTTTGTGCAGGTGAGTGTCGCAGGCCCAGGGGTGAACCACAGTGATGTCAGCAGTGATGGGGGATGAGGCCTGTCCCTGTGGTGTGGCAGAACTTGGTCCTTTTGTCTAGAGTTCCGTGGACAGTGTTGTCTCCTTCATGTTCATTACATGAATTCTGGTGTGTAATCACTTCCCATGAGGAGTACAGATGTTCACCACAAGAGCCAGGAAGTAAAAGCTCCGGTTCCTCATGCACAGCTCAAGTGACACCTATATCTTCAGGGTGCCCTTAAGAGCTCACAGTGGCAGTGGCCAGCACAGGCCAGGGAAGTGGCTGCATGGAGAGCTGGGGTAATAGCCATAGTTATTTGTGCCTACTGTTCATTGCTCCCAGCTCGACTGTGAACATCTGAAGATGGAGGAGACAGTTTACGTCCGCATTGTTTTATCTCCCATTTGTGTAGTTTGGCAGGTGTCACATCAAAGGTGTTACATCAACTTTTGGACTGAATAATTAGTGGTAACTTGGAGGAAGGTTCGGAAGAAAGGCAAACATGTTTTCAAACAGGTATGCGTGTGTGTGTGTGTGTGTGTGTGTGTGTGTGTGTGTATCTATACAGGGAGGCTTGGTTGCAAGGGACCTATCATCCTGTCCTAGCTAACAATCTCATTTTTCTCAAATATCTATTCCTAAAAGTGAATTACTGTCTCTTCTCATAAACGCATGGTGTTTTCCACCAAGTTGAAAAACAAAATGGAGTAGAAAGGTTCTGCCTGTGAGAACACAGTGATGTCTGACTTGTCACTTTTGCTAACATGCCCATGCATGTGGTCAGCAGGTCACCTCCTGACCACCTGCAGTGAGCTGGCCAAAGTGTGGACACTAGCAGCCCCTTGGGTGTGCAAGATGTAAAGAATCCTATTGAGCAGCTACTGAGTGCTGGGGAGCCCAGAGCCTGGGGTGACCCTTACACACTCACACACTCACACTTGGCTTCCGCATGCTGATTATGGGCCACATATGAATGAAGTGGGAACAGACAGCACAGGTCTGGGACTGGACGGCACTTTTGACCTCACTGGAGTTCTAAAATTCTGTAGGTATTGAGCTTGTCTTACTTAAAGATGAGGTTTATGTTAAAAATAGGCCTAGAAATAGGGCTTCTATCAGAATCAAAGTGATAAGATCTAGTTATTATTTTAGGGTTATGGAAACCTGCATCTCAGAAATGCTCTGTGTTTAATGGGATAAGGAAAATACATTTCTATTTCTTTAAAGAGAATGCATTTAAGTCTGATCTGAAAGGCACAGCAGAGTGAAAATTTGACCTGTTTGTGTTCACTTTATAACCAGACTCTGTTGGCCTGTAAATCTCATCATAAGAAATGTCTAAAATTTCTATGGAAAAAAAATGCTGAAACTAAGATTCTTTTCAGAGTGTGTTTTTACATAAAATCTAAACTGCCCTGTGTGTGCATTCTCATCAAAATGATTCCCAAATGCATGTGAAATCCACCACAGAATTGGAGGACTATTAGACAGTTTTATTTCTACCTCATAAAAATATTTCAAAACCTGTGGGAGTTTTATGAAACCAGTGCTCATCAATCCATATGAGTCCCAATTTAAGGGCCCATGAGACACATCTCAGAGCAATTAGGGTTGTTAATTTTGAAGCAAACCGTCACAGAGAGTGTCCTTCATTATCTGTGAGTGATAGATTATCTAAACCCAGATCTTCCTCCGAAATCTTTCCGTATTTGTGGGTCCGTGCATGTGCGTGTGTGTGTGAGCATGGTAAACAATCTTATCTATACAATCAAGACTAATACATACATGTTTCAGATGTTAAAGTTTATTTTGAAGCTGCACCCAGAGTATCGGTCCCTTCCTCCGCTCCTCCTCCTACTTCTCCTTGTAGAAGTGAAGCTGTTCGAGGCCTGAGCTGACTCTTAGCTGCCACACACGGGGCATTTGAATGTCTCCTTCGAAATCACTCTTCTTCCTGAGATATCAGTATTTTCTTTTCTATTTCCAGGTAAAGGTAAAATAAAGCATCCTCAAATGCATTTTTTAAAATTATAGCTCAGCTGTGTCTGTCTCCTCTGCTCTGCCCTTTGGTGCCCCTCCCCCAGCCCTCAGTCTCTGTCTGGTGCACCTCCCCGAGGGGTGTGGACTAGCCCAGCCCTGGAAGGGTCACGAGGAATGTGCTGCAGCCTGAGGAGCAGGAGAGCAAGGAGAGGAACACAGACACGAGGCAGAACTGGCTCATCTTGGCCATTCCCTCCTTCCAAGTCTGACTTCTGCAGAGGGATTCTGAGTAGCTCCTTACTGTTTTTTTCTTAAGACAGGGTCTCGCTATCTAGTCCAGGCTGGCCTTGAACTTACAGCAATCCTCTTGTCTTAACACCCCCCCACACACACACGCCCCTCCCCACTAGGCATGCATCACCATACCCCACTCCCAGTTTTTTTTTTTCTTGGTACTAGAGATTGAGCCCAGGGGCTTCATACTGAACAATATCCCTATTCCATTTTTTATTTTTTTTATTTTTTTTATTTTTTTTATTTTTATTTTTTTTTAATTTTTAAAAACATAAAAGTACAAAAACATATTGACAAACAGACACCAATTATCATAAAAAATAGTACAATCACAACTAATCTATAGACAAGGTGATATGGTCTCAACAGTGGTTATTGCTTTATCCATTGATATCTTCGAATTGTAAATGTATGAACCCATATACAGACATGCAAATTTAGTCAGACAGTTACTCCTCTCAACAACAGAAAAACCACAAAAACCAAAAATCCAAAGACAAGAAACAAAATAGGCAAACAACAGCAACAGCAACAACATCAACAACAAAAAAAAACACCACTAGTTGCTGCTTTACATATTGATATCTTCGAAGTGTGTGTTCAGGATAACACATACAGACATACAAGATTAATCTAATATCCTGTCATCGATTATTGCTTAGCATTAAGTGATATAATACAATAGTAGAACCATGTTAGCCCTCCTGCATACATGTATATTCATATATATTCATATATACATACATACATTTTTGTCTTTTTTTCTCCTTTCCTTCGTCCCATCTGTTCTTTGTTTTTGAACAGATTTCCTTCATGACTCTTAGTTTATATTCCCACCCTCAGGTTCTTACACCAGTGATACAATACGTTGCCTGCACATCTATCGCTGATTTATTTCACTTATGAGTATGGACTCCAGTTTTGACCACTTGCCTACAAAGTCCCCAAAACTGTCTTTCTTTATAGCTGAATAATATTCCATTATATAAAAATGCCACAATTTTTTAATCCAGTCTTCTGTGGATGGGCACTTGGGTTGCTTCCACATTTTAGCTATTACAAATTGTGCTGCTATAAACA